>BDUI01000033.1:247163-264490 GCA_002335545.1 Apodemus speciosus | reverse complement strand
GAGGTAAAAAGACATATGGGACATTGGGCGGGGGCGGGGAAACCAGGAAAAAGGGAAATGAAATGTAAATAAAGAATATATCCAATAAAAAAGAAAAAGAAAAGAAAACCCCCACACCTGAGCTGTAAAAACCCTTATCTTCCCCATGTCCGATGCCGATCTCTGGAATCCTGCCTTCTGGAGAGATTGCAAGTATATATGAATAAAAGAGCTTTCATCAATGAGTTTAGCCATGATTTGGGTAGGTGGTCTTTCTCTTCTCTTTTGTGGATCGACATTAGCTCAAGAAAAAGGGTTAGGGAAAAATGAACTCAAATTGGACACCGTTCTACTCTGGTGATGAAGGTGGAGTATGCTGTCCACACTTGGATAAGAGACTGAGGACTGAAGAATCAAGGGCCATGAACACAGCATGAACACAGTAGAGGCAGAATTCCAGTATTTCTAAAAGCTGACCATCTGAAGGAATTAATAATCATATTAAACTGAGAAATGTACAAATGAAAGGTATGCCAATATCTTTCCATAAATGGAACAACACTTCATCTCTAAATGTTATTGTATTAAATGCACAGAATAGATCTGGATATTGTAAACAAGAAATGCTTTTAAATTTGAGTAAATATAATCTTATCTGTACTAGAAAATGATAAATAAATGTTTGTCATTATTCTTCATCGGATTTCAAAATCAGGATCAAACATATTCACAAGGTATTTAAAATGACAACTACTTGAAACTGAAACCATCTAAATCCATTGTAACTGAATTAATGTCTTTTGATATGAATCTCACAAAATTTATAGTGAAATTTGTCCTTAGATTCCCCCATAACTCTCACTGAATAACAGCAAAGCTTTTGAATCTTGAAGTTAGTTATGGCCTGTCTCTATTCTGTTTTGTCTTTGAAAAATAGCATAGCATTTTTTCAAAGAAGAATGAAGTATTTATAGGGAGATAAAATATTACAGATCTGGGTATTGTTCCCAAGCCAGCGACAAGAATAAAGAGAAAATATTCCCATGAAACAAATTATAAAACGCGTGATTGGCACTACCATGCTCAAATCAGAAAAAAAATGTGCAAAAAATAATAAAATGCTAAGATGTGTTGACTTTATTTGAACATCTAAAAAGGCTTCCTTAGATCATATAATATCCATAAATCTTTTAGCACACACTGGTATTATGGGATACTAAACAATATATCTATTTATGATAAAATAGCTTGGCTTCATTTTTAGGAAAAGATAATCACAGTTTAATATTAAGTAAAATTAAATACCAAGTACTGAAATATTCTTAGGCCATGAGTTCCTGTAAGTCACATCTAACATTTGAAAACAAACAGATTACTGTATTTGCACAGACAATCACAGCGAGGATGCAGTGAGATTCGGAAACATTACCTCAGTGGCTGCTAAGCAGGGTACATTGCATAAAGCCGAGACTAAATGGCTTTAGTTGGGAAAACTACATGACTTCATTCATTTGAAGCCGACTAAACTTGGCAAGAAAAAGGGGCAGAACAGTGCACTAGATTTAGAACAAAATGGTTTTGTATCTAACTCCTTTTAGCTTCTGTTTAAAATGTTATAGAGTTTACTTTATGGTTCTGTGACACATTCCATTAAACATAATTTAGAACAAAAAGGAATTCAAATTGAGAAATACTGCATAGCAGAGACTGACATGCACAAGAGCGTTTTACATACCTACTCTCTCTTAGCCATAACAACATCAACAACAAAAATGCCCATGTTTAGGAAATCAAAACTGTAATGTGTGCATGTATTTTGCACTCATGTGTACACTGTATTTTTTGAAATGTTAAAGTGTAAATGAGAGAGGAGAGATGTTTATCCATCTAACAAATATTAAGGCAAATTGCTTAAAAACAATATTACATTCTATTTATGTGGATGGGCAAGTGACCATGCCATGTCACATATATGGAAGTCAGAGAAGAACTTTACAACTAGCAGGAGTTTGTTGTCTCCTTGCATCACGTGGAACTCAGGGATCAAACTCTTAAACGCATCTCCAGTCTTGGTGTCAAGGACTCTTAGCTCCTGAATGATTTCCAGGTCCCTAACATATCCTTTACCTTTGTTCTTCTCTCCCACCCCTTCGCTTGCAGGTTTGCACTGGTGACATCATCGCATGTCCCCTTTTCAAGTTAGCCCTGAGTGGAAGTTGGCCTTCTTTGGTTTTCGTGCCTGCCTGCCGCCTGCATCCCTTTCTAGACAGTTAGACAAAGATGCTAACTTTTCCCAAGACAAAGCTCCCGACATTCTCCAATCTAGAGTCATGTGATGAGTTCATCTCCCTGCGTATCCCAGCGTATTTTTACTTTATCTAAAACTCAATTTCATGTATGTGTGTATTTGATTGTTCTTGTGCATTGAGGCTGGGTGTCACTATGTAGTGCTGGCTCCACTGGAACTTGCTACATGGACCAGATGTCCTGGACCTTACAGAGATCCTCTTGTCTTAGGAATACAGGAATTAAAGGCATGCATGCCAATCTGGACTCTATGCCAGCTCATTTTTAAGGTTAAAGGGCATCAATGCTGTCTCTTGTACCCAGGATTGTTCACACTTCACCTGTCCTCCTTCTTCTATCATACTATTAATCACCATTCCTTAAGATTCCGACACTAGGGGCTGCAAAGTTGGCTCAGTGGTTAAGAGCACGGACTACTCTTCCAGAGATCCTGAATTCAATTCCCAGCAACCACATGGTGGATTACAACCATTTGTAATGAGATCTGATGCCCTCTTCTGGTGTGTCTGATGACAGCTACAGTGTACTCGCATACATTAAAATAAATAAAATCTAATAACACTACATTTGCCACATATTTTTAATATACTGATTTATGACTTGAGTTTCAACTCATATATAACTCCTAGATAACTCCTCTATGCATTTTAAAATATTTTTATTTAAACTAACATAGTCGTCAATGAAGCATTTTGTCTTTCAAAAGCTGGAACTCAAATTGAAGCACAAAGTAATTCAGGGGATTATCTTTCAGATGATTTACTTTCTAGCCACTTTTTGTGCACTACACTGAAAAGTGTAGGTGCGATCAGCAGTTTCTTAAATTTAAATTAGTTTAATACAATTTTACCAAATTGAGTGAAATTGTGTATAACAAATATTTGGCAATTTTGATAAAAATAAGTCCTGGAATTCTTATCGTTACTTTAATTGATACAATTACGCGTAGTTTCCCTGCATAACACAAAATATGAATTTAAACATGACTAATGAGGGGCAGCATCTTGAATCATAGTAGCTAATTAAAAGGAGTGTTTCTACTTTACAATTAATGCTGAACTTAGAAGTCAAGTATCTCTAACAGAAGATACTTGACACACAAGGAAGGGTATAAATTATGTCCATCAGAATTCTGAAGCTTAACATGGTGAAAAAGTTGATTTTGGTGAATATCCACAATGATAAGCGGAGTACTGAGTCAAACATATGAACACAGTCACTAGAGAGACCAGTTCTTACTATGGAGTCATTTAACCAGAACAAAGAAATGATAGTGTTTAAGAAGGCAGTTAGAGGGGGTTGGAGAATGGAATTTTAAATTTTAAAAAGATTTTTTAAAAAACGACATAAAGACATTACTAAGACACGAAAAGCGGTCTATCTTGACAAAATGTCATGATTCATGGCCAAGGTTACTGGACTGTCTAGCAACAGTTGACATGCATTATGATAGATACTGATGACCAAATCACGCAGAAGGGGCTCCTGAAATCTTGTAAAATATGAGGATAATGAAGACAATTAAAATATGAAGTTGCAGTTCATAAATAGTTTTAGAAAGCTTATCCAGTAGCAATAAGTAAGAGAAATTTGCAAGGGTGCTTTTAAGTTGTGCTTCATGGGTAATGTCTGAGTGGTAAAAGAACTTAAGTATTTAACAAATAACATAGATACAGGTTAAAAACAAAAGGCATGGATACAATCACAATAAAATGCCTACCACAGGCTGCAACTCTTCCAGGTCCTGAGTTCAATTCCCAGCAAAGAGGATAATTCTATGCTATGAATCTTAGTAAGATAATTATATGATCAGCCAAGAAATATATGAGGTAGATATATATGTATTAAGACAATGATATTCTTTGAAAGCTATGGGCATAGTCATTGGACAGGCATTTCACAACAGATATTGAAAGGTATAAGAGATAGGGTTATAGATTACTATATAAGAACTATTTTCAAAAAGGTTTTACACTGCGTGCAAGAATATAATTGGATAAAAGAGAATGAAAAAAATGGTGGATAAAGAGAATTTTAGGGTTTGTCTATAATTGTTTAGAGGGAAATACATTAATTACTGATGGTGGCAGTAAATACTTGGCGACTGTTGGGCAAATAATTTGACATCTCTAAATCCTCCAATGTTGTTCATGTCATTGGTCTAATAGTTAAAGAAAGAGCACATTACTTCCTAGATGTTCACATGGTCATTTGAAGAAGAATGACCCTCATAGGCTCAAATAATTGAATGCTTGGAGTAGCACTCCAGGGAGTGGCACTATTAGATGATGTGGTCTCTCTGGTTGAAGAAAGTGTGGAACTGTGGGAGGGCTTTGAGATTTTAAGTGCTCAAGCAAAGCTAGGTGTTTTTCTGTCTTCCTTTAGTCCTCAGCTCCAGATGTAGAACTCTCAGCTACCTTTCCAGGACCATGTCTTCCTCAGCGCCTTCATGCTACCTCCCATTATGACTACAGACTAAATAAACCTCTGAACCAACAAGCAAAGCCCAGCTCAGTGCTTTTCTTTATAAGTTGCCATGGTCATTGTGTCTGTTTACCGCAATTGGATACTTTGACCAAGACAGTTATCTCAGTAAGTCAAGTATAATCCTGTGATTACTAATGCTGTGGTGGTGATGATTTTAATCTGCCAGGAATGCAGAGAAGTTACAGATGCATGAGAATTTCGGGAAGATGAAACATAACAGAAAATATAGTAATGAGAACATCACAAGCCAGCATCATACTGGGGTTTGTCATGTGTGGTCTGATCTCAACTTCTTAAAAATAACAATTCACCTTCTACTAATTACTTGTATAATTATTCTCAATCATGCCCATAAGCAAAAGCCAAAAGGCATCTATGCTATAGCTCTGATGTCTGAGAAAGTCACTGCAGGCAACAGATGGTGATTTAAAAATAGCAGCCTTGAGTCACCTGTGGTATGCCTTGAGGTGCCCAATTACTTCATCCTTCTTCTCAACTCTGTCATAATTTCTAAACTGAATGGTGGAGCCAAGAGCCAGGCTTAACAAAGAGCCATGCTGTGTAGTAAACAGAGTATAGAACACATTCACCATTGATGCTGTTAACCGATAGAGTCGTGATTTGGTTACATGTTAACTATGTTTATAGATGCTCCATGTGATGTGTCAACATGTGTGCACATGTAAAAGAAATTGAAATGGGAAGTGAAGGCTTGGTGATGTGTAGAGAATATAAGAAAGAGAGAAGAATAATTTTTTTTCTGAAGTTTCTATGTCTAAGGGCCATCTTCTCAAAATAGATAGGAAAGCTGTTTAAAAATTCAGCCAAGTGGATATTTATGTCTGTTTCCTTAGCAAGAAAAATGTCATCTCTTATTTATAAAACAATCACTCTCAGGCATTACTGAGGGGAAGATATTGAAAGAACAATAAACTTGGAGTTGGGGCTGTTCTTATCAAACACAGTCTTTTAAGCCAGTGAGATGTAAGTCTGAGAAATAACCTGTGGTTTAATACTTCTTGGGCAGATAGACAGAAATGCTTCCTTTATTAGATGACCCAAAATCAGGAAATTTCAACTTAAGAATATATTAAAACAGAATGATATTTTCTTGAGTGCTTTGATTTTTGCTGTATAGTTTATTTTGTAACTTTCTGTAGGGATTTTGCCTCTTTTGTCAGGACCACTGAACAAGAGTAACATTCCATCTTTAGATTTAATATTTCATATCTTATGTAGCATGGTTTTGCCAAATCTATTTATATCATCACTTGTTAATGCATTAATTCATTCACATGATGGTTTCACATATATAATCTGATACATGAGGACATAGTCAAAGGCAGGGATGTTAGCTATGGTCTATAGACTCTGTAACATAAATAATATAAGGTTGGCTATAAGAAATAGAAAAAAAGCTACCAACTCAAATGAGTTTCCCAGTAGCTAAGAAAAATAAGGTAAATATTGCTAAGGGGTCATCTACAAATTCCGTTTAATAAAGTCAACAATTGCATTTGGTTTGAGTTAAAAATGACGATATGTTTGTCATTATAATGTGGAGAAACATGTCACTATTATGTGGACAAGAGTGAACTCTGGTTTGCACATGGAAATGGAACAGTGTCATAAGATTAGGAGTGGGAAACCAGGCATTAGTTTAGCATAGCATGGAACACTGCTTGTTCATGGTGGTGCGTATATAGGACAGGCTTGTGCCAAAGAGTTTTCCTGAGAACAATCTGACCCCTCAATTTTCATTTATATATTTTATTCAAATGGAAGTGCTTCAGAGTTTTTAGCCAACCTCATGCCAAGGAAAATGGAACATGAGAGAAATTTCCATAAGTTACAATGTTACAATATCAATGTAAAGTCACATAACAGTAACAGTAAGAAAACACATATAGAAGTGTTAAAGATTATGCAGACAAGACACTGTGGGTTGTGAATGGAGCAGGTATAGACACTTGAGGTATCAAATTTACCATCATTCCCAGCAATCCAATACCCTATTTATCTCTCCTCCTCCCAGCAATATTATGCTCTATGACAGGTTGATGATGAATGAAATCAGATACCAAAAAGTGCACAAATGAAAGAATATTTTCAAACTTTATTAGCTACCTTAAAACTCAAAGTATTTATAAGGTTTACATCATATTTGAGGAAGTGTTCAATTCTATTTTATTTTATTTTATTTTATTTTATCGAGACTATGTCTAAAGAAATGCATGCTTGCAATAAACATGCTGTGGTAGCCTGATAAACTTGAAATCTCCATCCTGGTAATTTACATGGATAGGCCACCACATTTAGATTTTACTTTTTAAATCTCTAAAGTTAAATTTAGCACTAAAAGTGTACTTTTGGATCACTGTTTCTTTTTCTGGAAATAAGATTCTTATAAATTCATATGTAGCAATATTTTAAAAAGAAAATGATACATACAAGTAACATTATCAGGTTGTATTTAGGAATTAATATATATTAATATATATTTAAGAAGATGTAGATTTAGGAATAGATAGGTATAGGTATAAGTATGCATGTAATAACAATTAGTGATGAACAAGTCAAAGAAAGTTGAGTAAGGAGGGGTGTATGGGAAGGTATGGAGACAGGAAAGGGAAGGGGAAAATTATGTTATTATATTATAATCTCTAAAATAAAATAAATATGCTCTCTTAAAGCTTGAAAAGAAATAGCTCAGTGTTTAAGAGCACTTTCTGCTATTCTACATTACTAAATATTGGTTCCAGCATCTGTGTTTGGTGTCTTACAGAAACTTGTAACTCCAGGTCTGAAGCCTGCTGGCCTAATTGAGTGCATGCATGTGCATGTACTTGTACACCCCCCCCCCACACACACAATTCAGAAATGAGAAACACTCAACAGATACAAACAAACAAGCATACATACATACATACATACATACATACATACATACAAATAAAAGTAAAAATGTCTTTAATATACAACAAAGACTATATGAGAAAGAGCCAAGAATGAAACCTGATACACTATTATCCAAAGATGCAGAAGAATGAGTATACAAAAATTTCCTGGTACTTATGTGAACGCTGAGAGATTCACATGGAAGAACACGATTCTTTGAACAGAAACCCACAGACATGTTTGGGGTGATAACTTTTTTTAAGTTATAAGTATTAACTTTAAGAAGTTTATGAAATAGTTATATTCTTCACATCTTTAAGATTGAATTCGGCTGTAGCAATCATAATTTCTAAACTTTATAAGCATCATTTTATGGCCACGTAAGAATCAATTTAGCAAAATGTTAGGACTGATTATGACATGAACTGCCAGCAGATGTTTTGGCAGTATAATTTAGCTCTAAGAAGTTCTTGCTGCACAGGCAAGAGGTTGTATCTAAATGAATGCATAAATAGGTAAATGAATATTTAGTAGTCCAGTGTTTAAAGAGGCTTTAATTTTTAAATGTACCTATTATTACTTAACAGTCTAACATTAAATATTATTATATTATGATTTAAAAGTTGTATTAAATGTCTTTTGTCAAAGAGGTCACTCACTAGTGGCCATTAAACATGCTAACTAAAAGTGAAAAGACCCAGTGAAGATGAAATTCTATCTGATAACAAATCTAAACTTGGAAGAATAACCGAAGGACTCTGTCTAATTGTGAAGATTTAAGCAGAGAAGTAATGAGATATGGATCACCTTTGGGATGATTTCACTGGCTTTTTTTTTTTTTTCAGAATAGAGTGCAATGCCAGACAAGCAGCTGGTGCAGTGGTCCAGGAAATGGTTAACACTTGTGAGCATGCATCTAAGAGATGACACGATGTGATCACAAGTAAAGCATATTTTTAAATGTGAACTTTTAAAATATGGAAAATGTATTAGAGACAAATAGACTTGCAGGGTCTATACATAGAAACTTACAGCCAGCTTTCCATCTCCATGCTGATAATAGGGACACAGGCATTTATAACAAATGTACTGATGTGGAAACTTTGGAGACATTTAAAATGAATCCATAAGTACCTGGTGGGTGGTAAAACTGAAAGGTTTAGAAAGAAACCATTACTTTCCACTGGCTAAATTTGCCATTGTATTTTTTTTAAATATTTATAGTCGCGATCATGAACACTTTCAAAAAAATGATAAATTCTTGTATCACGTAAAAGAGTGAGGCTAATGGTAGTGCCAAAGTATCATTGTTAATTTTAGAAACTATTTATTTGCACAAGAGATATCAAATTTCAATGGGTGTATCACAGGAAAGCTAACAAAATATCATAATTTTATATGACAATATGTTATTAATATGGTAGGTTTTACAGACACAGCAAAGCAAGATTATTCCAGCATTTAAAAGTGTGCTTTACTCTGATTTTACTTCAATTTTATCTTTCAAAAACAGTATTACACAACTCATGTTCTGCAAATCTGAAATCCTCCTGTCAGAGAACATGAGTGATATTTTTACACTTTGGTATCCATGCTGCCAGATGAATCCTTTTTCTTTTAATAAATGTAAATTAAAGTATGTGCAAAGTCCATTTTTATTCAGAATAAAAGTGATGACATTCATTTCTTCAGTTTCACAAACCCTAATTTTTAAACCTTTTACTAGTTAAACCAAGCTGAGTATGTTTTAAAAGCATCTTTAATCAAAAACTCAAAAATTAAAAAAACTAGCATTTCTCAAGAACCTTGGTTAATTTTGAAATTATTCAATGAATAAAAAGCAAAAAGTCTACTAAATACGGTTTGTAAAAAAAATCTGCTTGATTCAAAATTATTAACTCTCAAAATGAGAAGAGTTTTAAAATAGTATGATTCATGGCACCACTCAACAGACATGTGCTGATAATGACAGAGGAAGCCACTGACACTTTGCTGCTAAAGGAACAGTTTTTTTATAATGATAACTTTTTATTGAATATAATCTTCATTAATATTTCAAATGCTAAAACCTTTCCCAGTTTCCCCTTCCCCCAACGCCCCTAAACCCTCCTCCCACTCCCTGCCTCTAAGTATATGCCCCTCCACCCAACCCACTCCCACCTCCCCCCACCTCGATTTCGCTTTGTTGGGGAATCTATTGAGCCTTCACATGACCAAAGACCACTCCTTGCTCTGATGCCCAATGAGGTATTCCTCTGCCACATTTTTGGCTGGAACCTTGTGTACCCCTTGGTTGATGGTTTAGTCTCTGAGAGTCCTGGGTCGTCTGTGTGGCTGACATCATTGTTCTTCCCATGTGGCTGTAAACCCCTTCAGCTCCTCCGGACCACCCTCCAACTCAGAGACCCCAGGCTCAGTCCAATGGTTGGCTGCTAGCATCTGTCTCTCTGTGTGTAAGGTTCCGACAGGGCCCCTCCAGAGACAACCATGACATGCTCCTTCACAGACCACAAGAAGCTCAAGGAGGACTGATGTGGGGGTGCTTTGGTTCCTCTGAGAAAGGGAACAAAATACTCACAGGAGTAATAAAGGAGACAAAGTGTGGAGCAGAGATTGAAGGAAAGGCCACACAGAGACTGCCATACCTGGGGATCCATCCTATAAACAGTCACCAAACCCCGACATAATTATGATCGACAAGAAGTGCATACCAAAAAGAACAGAGTTTTAAGCCAACTCCTACAGCTTATCATTACAACCATAGATCTGCACATCTTTCAATCCTCATCTGAGAAGTCTCTATTTGAAGAAGATGGTCATGAGCACAGTGACCTACAACTGGCCAAGGTGAGGAGAAAAAACAACCTGCAGAATATTCATCCCAAAATGGAAAACATCTCGACCACACCACCTCTCACAAACCTCTGAGATCACTACAGAAAAAGAGGTGGAAAGATTGTAAGAGCCAAATGCAATAGGCGACTACAGAGTATCTTCTAGACAAAGCAGGGGAGCTGCACAGATAAATTCACAACATTTTGGTTAGCATAAACCTATTCAAGTCCAAGTCAGACCAATTTCCAACCTGGAGAGTAGAATTGGACACACAGTCCCAACTGTCAAGTTAGATGTTAGGAGAGGGAAAGACAGTTTCCTCAGAAAGTGTACGCCTTAGTAAGGAAACCAGTCTCCAGTGGAAGAACATACATCTAAGGATGTTGGAGGAGTAGAAATACATCTTAAAGGATTAAAAAAATACATGGGACATACAATCAGGTGAATACGTAGTAGGGAGTAGATTTGGATAGAGATAAGAGTAGGAGTGAATTTTAAACCATGCAATGAAAATCTCAAAGAACTAAGAAAATTTTAATAAGTAAAAATGAAAATGAAAGCTATTTTGTAAGCATCTATTATATAATCTGACTTCAAAATAAAGACTAAAAAGAATAATTTCATATTTACTATTTATACACAAAGAATTTTATCACCAGATACCATCCTTTTTGACTTAAATTTGTAAGTAAACATGGCCTTTGCAATGCTGCTTCCACTTATATAAGAACCATTATGTTAAAATACACTAGAGTACCAAAGCTCTAGAAAACTTTAATCGAAAGTTCATTTGAATTCACATTAAATGAAATCAAACTTAATGAACAGAGTTTTCTGACTTCCTCCTGAGACAACTGCAAACTATCAAAAGATACCAGTTACTACTGAATCATATCTTCCAGGGGCTCCTAATCGATGTGTTCATTCAACAAGCATCTTCTATTATGTAACCAAATTCAGGCCATTGGTACATGAACTTGAAAAATAACAATAATACGATATCAAATTTTGCCCAGAACAGGCTTACAATCTGGATAAGGAAACAGAAACGGAAAATCAAATGGTTGTCATTAAGCAGGAGGTAGAAATTTAATAAAAGGGGTGTCCTTTGAAACATGTTAGAAGATACAATTATCAGAAGCTGATGAAGGATTACTAAAGAGCAATGAATGTGAACAATTGAGAAATCTTTCTAACGTCTCTGAAAAGAAAGAAGCAGTATTTACTGATGTGAAGAACAGAAAAGTAGAAGACTTCAGAAATGAGTGGGTAGAAAGTTTTATAAAAATATTTTTAAAATATTAAATAATTTAAAATACTAAAATATGAGCTATCAGACTGAGATATCAGTAAGATTTTTGAGGCTGAAGTTCCTACAAAATAAATTATATATGAATAAATTTGGGGTCTGCAACATAGAGTTGTACCTTACAAGAAGAGCATCAGAGGTTGGTTATAATTTAACGTCTCAAAGTAAAGAAGAAAACAAGAACTTCAACAGCCAGGGATCAAGCAAGGAAAGAAAAGTAAATATATTTCATAAAACTGAAGACAGCCAATGTATGTCCTTCAAAAGTTTCAGAAATTATCAAGTTTTGTAATATAAATATTGAAGCTTAATTTACAGAGAGGTTGTTTTATAGATGGAAAGAAGTCTTTGCCATGCTTTGACTAAAAGAGGAAAATATTATAACACCACTTTGATTTAGGATTAAGGGAAGAAACTTAGTTTTATTAATTTGTATTCTGTCTTGATTTAAGATTCAAGCCTGGGCTGGATTGTGCACTAGCTGGAAAGTTGAAATTTAGAACGTGTGAGTCTCTGAGTTTATCCCTTTCTACAATAAAGAATGGAAGGCATGAAGGCATGGAGGTAGACTTGGATGAAAGGCAGGAAGGTGGGAGTAAGACATGGTGGAGGGGAAATTATTCAAAAGCCCACTGTTTCTTATAATTCTGGGGCATGCTGGGTAAAGAAGGGCTGGAGTTATAACTGGTGAGTGGGGAAGAGCTCTCTCACAGGAGCATAATCATAATCATACTAACATAATAATTTGACTTAAAAGTTCCAACACTTTTGTCTTATAATTATTAGCAACACAAACTATGACATTCACAGACTCATAAAATGACAATATAATTACAATAATATCAAGAACTATGTCAGTTTCAGATAATTGGTTTCACACCAGTTAAGAAAACGTCAGTTGATGTACACATACTGAACAAAGCAAGCAGTTCTGCAAAAGCTACCAGAGAGCCCACTAGCCTCCATTGATTATTAATGAATACAGTTGAAAATATTTTTACTGTTAGAAAATTTGTGAATAGAAGTTATGTCCACTCAACAATCACAAGAAGCTGTGAAAATCTTGCCCTTATCCCCTTTCATCCACGAGAAACTAAAACAGAGGTAGATTCATTAATTTATCCAAAGTCACGTACAGATACTTCTTTTCCTACTGTTATTATACATCATCTATTGGATTAAATTCTTGGGGGAAATACACTAAAGAACAGCATTAGACAAACATCTAGTGAGCAATTATCAACATCAGATCTTTTCCTGAGTGTGGTGTGATGTTAATCTTCCTTTGCTCTCTTTCCATCCTGATTACTAATAATAGTGTCATTCCATAAAATAATTTGGAATCTTCCAATTCATTCCATTGATTTTTAGTATTTTTCTCTTTGTACTATTTGCATGATAACTGACTAAATGCTATCAAGAAAGCGAGTTTAGAACAGGCTAGTCTCAGTATATCCTTTGAAGATGGTACTAAGCAGGTTTTGTTGCCAGAGACAGTTTTCTCAAAAGAAGAGCTGTCTTCTATCTCTAGTGATCATCTCCTGTGGCAGGTTCAGCCTGAGGAAGACAACAGCTTCCCCTGACACAGAACAGAATGGCAGATGCTGTCCAACCAGGACAGTCATGGGATGACAGCTGCCTTTGCCAGATGGCCCTCGCATCCACTGCTCTTGTTTTATGGAGGGATTGTTTAAGCACCTTAAAGATTGGGTTTCATGGTCAGTGTACTTTACCTGGTTTTCCTCCCTTGAACCAGCTGCTTCAATTCAAATGTCAGAATCTATACTCAGAGAATGCAGTATCCAACCTGACTCTTTCTTTGGACCCAAGTGATGGTAGCAAGAACAACAAAGGTTATTAACTGGTATCAACTATCTATCTTACATGACTTGGCTCACACTTTGGGCAAAAGGTCCAATACCTGTAAGAATAGCATCTATAATCAATGCCTAATTGAACCTAAAGACACTGGCTAGGTGTTTACTACTTAGGGAGAATTATCTTTTTAACTGTTACCTTTAGGCTTCACTGATACAATGCTTTCAGTAGATTCTGATATGTGAATCAGAGATATAATTCAAAAGAAAGAAAAATTCAAAAGAAAGAAAAAAATCCAGTTCTACACAGCTAGTTAATGGAGGAGTTTCCTATTATATTATCTAATAGGAAAAGGGAAACATTCTATCTATAAGAGATGAGGTAAGAAAGAAATTAAGCACATTATACTTTATCGAACTTTATTTGTACTTGTATCTTAGTTTTATTGATTGTGGGTTTTAAGTACAAGCAATATCAAAATGTACATTTCAGGAGGAATGAAATATCTTGGCTAAAAGAAAAATGAGAAACAAAAATAAATTTTCATTTGAATCCAATATTGCTAAAGCAAGTTGCATGTAAGCAGTCTTATTTTTTTCCTTCAAAGGTTGTACTCTAAATTGAAATGTCATTGATACACTTTTATAAATCAGAACTGCTAGTTCATGTATATTTTATTCCCTATACCAATCCTTTTAGGACATAATTAAAGGCAAACAAACAGAAAAGAACTAACTGGAATCAGTGTGTCCTTCTGAATGACAAACCCGTCATACCTGCAAAGTCATCTCATCAGCAAGGCTGCCACGCTCATGCTCATAAATTTGACAAGGCTGGTTGACTCCCTTCCAAGCCCATTTACATTTAGAAATATGTAGCCATAGTAGATATTTCTCCATTAATTTATAAAGTGCTTCAGTTATGATGAAAGGCAAAATGGCTGGTTTGTTTCCAGGGCACAGGTTACTATTTTGACTATCTTTGTACAGAGGGTTGAATATTAACTGAAGTCCAGTACAAATCTTGCTGCATTTCAGATGAAAAATATTTGGATAGGATAGTGTAAGTCTGTCCATAGTAACATCTTTCATTAGGGCCACTTAGGCCAATATATGGATTAAAATGAGTCGCCCTTCAACTCTACAAGCCATTATTTCTAATTAAAAATGGCCTCATAAATATCCATTTTAACATGGCATCCATGTGGTAAATAAATTTAGGCTATCAGTAAAACACTCACCAAGGATATTACCTTAAAAATTACTTCATTTTCAAGTGTGTCTTCCTAATTAAAATGACTATTTCCCATCCATATTGCTGAACTGTGATTTATAACGTCATAGTCTCTGAATATCCAATACTTAAGCAAGACAAAGTCCCAAATTGAAAATCATGCTGCCTACTACATAGAAAAATTTAAACCTTTCCTGGCTTTTCCCTATATAAGTGTAATAATCTAAAGTTCTTTCATGATCTACATGAAAGAGAGAAAGTAGATAATCTCTAGGAATCACTTTTTCACAAACTCAAAGCTAAAGCAACAAGATTAAGATACAATTATATTCTATCTGCCTTGAATTAGCATGCACAATGGCAATGAATAGTGAGATATATGCACATAACTCTCAATGACCCTGTAGATAACATTTCAAAGTGCCCCCTTTTCTATGTGGTTGATTTTCCTTTCCCCTTCTGCTTTTCTGCTCACCTTTCCCTCCATCCCTTTTATGTTCAGGAGGACAACACAGAATGATGGAAACACTGAAGGCGCGTGTTTCTTTAGATGCAGGTGTGAATGCTTATCTCATCATTTTATAAGAAACAAATAGTTTCTTTTACAAAACTGCCATTAACAAGTTTCAAGCCTCATCTAATGATGGCAATCCCGTCTCAGTCTGAATTGGTTTATGTTACCTGACAACACTGTGACTGTAACCTGCTTTATTGAGATGGTCAACAAACATCAACACTGTCTTCTGAAAGGAAAAATAAATGCATACCTAGGGACCAAGTTAAACCTAGAACTAAAACTAGGTCTAACCATCAATATGGAGGAGTAGCGATAATTCAAATAGATTATTTCACTAGATAATCCTTACTTTCATAACACTAGAATTATGTAGGTTTTGTATGTGTGTGTGTATGTATTATGTGTGTGTGTATCATGTGTGTGTATGAGAGAGACAGAGAGACAGAGAGACGGAGAGACAGAGAGACAGAGAGACAGAGAATCTACATATGAAACATAAGGTAGAAAATCAGAATCTAATGTTTCTCTCTTGCTCTGTGTGTGTGTTTGTGTGTGTGTGTGTGTGTGTGTGTGTGTGTGTGTGTGAGAGAGAGAGAGAGAGAGAGAGAGAGAGAGAGAGAAAGAGAGCATGTATGTGTATGTGTGGGTTTATGAGAGAAAGCAACAGACAGAGACCCTCAGAGAAACAGAGGACAGAAAAGATGGTTTGATACACAGACAGATAAATATAGATATATAGATAAGTAAATAATGATAGATAGATCCAATTGATATCAAAGGTACAGGCTATGCATTTTATAAGTTCAAATGCACTTGACTGTAACAGGGTATGTCGGTTGATACTATTATCATCCCAGTTTTGCAGATGAAGAGATAGTACTAAGCCACAGCACACAGTGCCAAGTGGCAGAGCTGTGAAGTGGGGAAGGCATGCTCCCAAGTCTGCTCCCACCTTGTATACAAACATAGCGGCTGGAAAGATTTGAACTTGAAATAGTTTTCTGACACTAGAATTTTTAGATATAAATGTGTATTATATAAAACTGGAGGTTTTTTTTAATTTACTTCTATGTCATCTACAGTGACATCACCCTTGACTTCCAGGTTGCCTTTATCTTTCTCAGTAATGTTCATCAGCTTTAAAGTCCTTTGCCAGCATCCCACCCTCCACTTCCTCAACAGAAGTGTTCAACAAAGCCCATCACACTCCTCTGTTCCTATTCTATAATCCTTCCAGAGCTGAGGGTGACCATTAAAACACAAGACTCAGCTGTTCTTCTCAGGTTTGATTTTTTTTAATGCTAGAAGCTTTATTATTTAATAAGTCATGCAAGTAAAAAAATCTCACATACCAATAGTCACCAAATAAATTATCTGGATTTTTTCATCCCAAAAGAATGCATTGACAATTTCTTGTGTACCATGGAAGTTCAACTTTTAGATCTAAGAGTTTTATAGTAATTTCTTTTGCCTGGAGATGGTATCTTTTACTTTCTGACTCCAACCTTATCGCCCTGTACTCTTACCTAGCTCGCACTAATAAATGCAGCCTTCTACAAAGTATAAAAACTCGTTTTGGGCATGTGCTCTCTACCTGTTCCTTCCTACCACTACAATTCAAATAGTGTTTGAACTTACTTACATGATTAATACTTTCTGATTACTAGATCCATGGAGTTGAGCCTCAATTCCATATTCTACACCTTGCAGTAAAACATTATATAAAATTGCTAAATACTATTGTGAATTTCACATCTATGGATTTTTAATCTCAAATGAATACCCATTTCATAAGTAAAATCTTAGGCATTTTTTTTACTCTAAGAAATGTATGTCAAAATTGACCAAATATGAAGAATAGATATCTACTTTACTGGTGAATTAATATAAGAAAAGAAATTACTTTTCATAATCCTTAATGTTTATCAAATTCTCACTGTGAAA
>BDUI01000033.1:208386-238598 GCA_002335545.1 Apodemus speciosus | reverse complement strand
AACCCAGATGTCCCTCAGTGGAAGAATGGATACAGAAAATGTGGTATATTTACACAATGGAATATTACACAGCAATTAAAAACAATGAATTTATAAAATTTTTAGGCAAATGGTTGGAACTGGAAACTATCATCCTAAGTGAGTAACCCAATCACAAAAGAATATACATGGAATGCAGTCACTGATAAGTGGATATTAATTAGCCCAGAAAGGTCTGAATACTCAAGAAACAATTAACATATCAAATGATTCCCAAGACGAACATGGCTCTGGTCCTGGAAAGGCTTGATGCAGAAATGTACCAGGACAGAGAAATGGGAGGGGGTGATTGGGGAATGGGCGGGAGGGAGGAAGGCTTATGGGACATATGGTGAGGGGGGAACTGGAAAAGGGGAAAGCATTTGGATTGTAAACAAAGAATATAGAAAAAATAAAGGAAACATGGACACACACACAAAAAAGAAAAGAAAAGAAAAGAAAGAAAGAAAGAAGGAAAGAAAGAAAGAAGGAAAGAAAGAAAGAAGGAAAGAAAGAAAGTAAGTAAGTAAGTGTTTGGGAAATCTATGAAATATCCAAAGTATTTTTTCCTGCCATTTTGTAAATAAAATATAAGCACATTCTTGCATCTCAGCTTAGGAAGTGCTTGAGATTTCTGACAGGTCATGAATGTGGAGAAAACTGACTTAACAAGATAAAGAAAAGAGATTTTTTTTTTCTTCCTGCAAGAGCTGGAAAACAAAGAGCTGTAGGCCAAATGGCATGAAAGCCACAAATGTCCCACTGATGATCTGAGCCTACACGTTTGGTAGAATTTCTTAGTGCAAGCATAGAGCTTAGCATATTAGAAATATTTTTGACAAATAAAAGTCAAATTTGTTATATTATGTTTATGGATGAAGTGGGAAGGACCTTTACTATTCGCGACAGCACTTGATGTATGAGATGCACTGAAGAGTTTCACACTCTTGTTATCTTTGTCACTAAAGATGTGTAACTTAGATCTCATGAAGAAACAGGAAATGAAGAAATCAAAATTATTCTTTTCTATGCAATTTTTCTGTATGTTTCATAAATATAGATGTAAAAAATAAAAGACAAAGACAAACTATTCCACCCAGATAAGGAAATTCAAGATTTATTATTCACTGACTGTAATGCATGACCAGGAAATTTCTTCCATCATAAATAAGATTAGGACAACCAAAGACATCTGAAAAGAAGTTTATAGACAAGTCTATCTCTGAGGCACTCAGCCGGCACTGTCCCAGAAGGTCTCATCCCCAAGAACACCAATGTATGCTGTCTAATGGTTTTACCAGTCATCCTCAGTAAGCAAAGGCTCACAGGATAATAGAACACATCCAGCACTAGTGTTGGTTCCCCTACTTCCTTTGGTCCTAACTGCCTTGTAGCTTACAAAGATGAGGGTCTCAGTTGTTTAACACAGACCCCCTGGTATCCATGTGTCCACCAGGCAACTCACTCTACTGCAAAGCTGTATCAGAAGTTCTGCTCAGAAATGTTTCCTGGCTGCAGGTGGGTGGAGGGTTATGGCTGCGAATGCAGCATATTCAAACTCAGTCAGAAGGGAAATCCTGCAAGCACTAAATGATGCTCTTCAGATATGCAGGAAGGGTCTCTAACCCAGTCCTGATCCTGGTACCAAGATGGAAGAGAATTTGAAATATAAGATTCAAACATATGTATTTATCATTAATAAAGAATACAAGAGTGTGAATTTCAGGAGTGGGAAGACCATGGTAATTTGACATGGAGAGAGGAGGGCAGAAATATTGTTACGGTAATCACATATAAATTCTCAGAAAATATTTAAATTTTAAAAATCACTAATAAGCTACTGGGGGTTGCAATCTCTGGGAAATTGCCTCCTCTACAGTGGACTGGCCTAGAGACTTGAAAAGACTAATTGCTCTTGCAGGGCCTGCAGTAACCATTTGCAGTGGGTCCTGCTAATTAAGCTATCTCTTTTATTTATAGTTTAGGTAATGCTATCTAGCACAGTTATTTCCTGATTTTCATCCTACCAATGTTTACAGATTTATCAAGTTAAAAAAGTACAAGCTATTAAAAATGTTATCTCAATTCTTTTAAAGAAGCAAATAGGGTAAAATTCAAATAACCGTTCAGATTTTTATTTTCCTTCATAGTTTAAAGGAAATTAAAACCACACATTCAAAGCCTCAGATTAGTTATTTTAAAATCCTAGAGGATTCACCTTCATAAACAAAAATATGACTGTAATATGCTCTTTCTATCTGAAAGTCCTTACCCTGAGATTTCCTAACTAAAGTTCAGAATATTTTTTTCTCTGAAAGAGATTTGAATTTCAAGACACACTAAAAATGTCATGGGAGATCATATACCTTTACCGTAAGGAAGACATGKCAAGACCCATTTCTTCTTTTGGGTTAACCTTATCAAACAAATCGGTTATTTTTATTCAAATGTTTTTTGTTTTGGTTTTATTTCAATTTTTAATTATTTCAATTTCAATTTCTATATTTATGTTTATTATTTTGCCTCCAGGTATGAATATACACCACATGCATATCTTATATGCACAGAGTCCAGAGAGGACATTATACCTCCACTGACCTAGAATTACAATGGTTGTGAGATACCATGTGGGTGCTGGAATTTGAGCCTGGATTCTCTGGAAGAGCAGTCACCACTCATAAGCATTAAGTCATCTTTCCAGCCTCCTCAAATTTAGAATTAAAAAGATATATAACATATCTTTTTCTTAAAGATTTTGCTAAGCAAGTATGAAAAGTGTATGCTGATTCTACCTGGAGCTAGATTACTTTGCAGAGTCTCTGAAGACATTTCTTTTATTGGATTCACTAATAGTACTCTGAGACTGCAAATTAATTAATTAACTAATTAATTAATTAAGGATACAATAATGTTTTGACATTACATAAAATTTTGAAAACTAAATGCTATGAATCTTCCTAGAAGGAAAATCTGAGAGTGGCGATACCAATGGTTAGAATTTTACAACAAACTAGCCTTTTTTTTTTTCAATGATGTCTATCTCAATTTTGATTAAAAATATAACTAGAAGAGCAATATAATAAGTAAAACAATACCAGTTTTCAATATTTCAGTAATGTGATCCCACAACCAAAATGATTGCTATTGATGATATATTAAACATCAAGATTGGGCTTGCAAGATGGCCCGGTGTGTTGAAGTGCTTGCCATAAAATTTGGGACAGGAATACACCTAATAGAAGAGGGGGAAAAACTAAGTACACCAGTCAGTCAGCTGACCTGGGTGTCGTGGGTGTGTGTGTGTGTGTGTGTGTGTGTGTGTGTGTGTGTGTGTGTGTATGCCCTCCATTCAGAATTGAATACACACAAAGAGGGTGGAATGGCATGAAGAAAATGAATGAGTCAGGAGAAAATATTTGTTAAACTTTGGCATTAAGGCTTTAGAAGTACTTTGGGGTTGAAGAACCAGTATTTTTACATATCCCTGGTATTCCTTTGAAATAGATACATAAGAATAAAATTAATACTTCCACAAAGAAGCTTCTTGGCGTGCTGGACTTATCAAGAGCCAATAAAATATTTTTCATTGAATTATCCAATGCAATCAGTTTCACTGAACTTCTGAGGGAAAAAATAATATGAAACTTAGATTTGAACTTCTGTCTAAATCACGTCTTTAGGTTTAAGAGTTTTTAAGTGTACAATTACTGGCTGATATTTCCTTGTATAAACAATCTAGGGTCAAACATTCATTTCCAACTTAAGTACTGGTTGAGTAAGGACTGTTTCCATAAGCCTTTAAACTGCATTTATGGCCAGAGTCCAAATAATTTCCCAGTAAAAGAAAGAGAGAAATGGATGTGGAGTTTCTAGTATCCAATTCTCATGCAGGGAACAATGAAATCAATCTTTGTTCAGTCAGAATTGAGTCAAGTGTTTGCAGCCATTAGGAAGGGTGGTGGATAGAGCAGCTAATGCCCCCATGGGTGGAAAATACACACTGTAGGGTCAGGAGATTAAAATAGACTTAATCTGCCAACCAGGGTCAAGTAAGGTCCAAGTTACTAAGGTCACCAAATTTAAAATACAGTGGAGAAAAAGTAAAAGTTACTACAAAATAATATAACATTAAAAATTTCCACAATCTGATATTTTCCTAATTAACACATACACACACACACACATGCACACACACACACACACACACACACACACACAAACACACACAACACACACAGTATAGTTTAACTTTGGTGAATTTCCTAAGACAAGGTTGTAAGTTTTAGTCAGTATTTCATTTTAACTCACTTCCCTAAATTCTTTTCTTTCACCTCTTGTCCCCATCTCCACTACCTTTGTGTCCCAGAAGTGATGTAAGAGGGGCCGCCACCACATACATTAAGATGGTTATTTTTCCAAATGCATTCCTCATAAATACACTCCAGAGTGTTAACGACAGAATGTTCCTTCATAATTTTGAGTACCAGGTTTACAAAGAATCCTTTCACTTATCCCGTCATTTCTTCATTCATTTCCCAGTGAATTCATTTGGTCATTTGTACAGCTCATATGTGTATACTTATTGCTTCAAAGGTGTGCATCTGTTAAATTAATGGTTATAGACAGGCGCGGCACATAAGCTAATCCAGCCTCCTCCATCTCTAGAGATTGAATTTCTTGCTGTTTTCAGATTCTTCAAGCGATTATATCATGACAAAGAGCTATTCTAGTGGCCTGTTGAAAGGAAAAGTGAGAATCAATGTTAACCGAAAACTGATTCACACTAGTCCTTTCTCTCTCGCTCCTTGTGCACATCATCGAGATGTTATGGGTACAGAAGATGAGGCTACTGTGTGGTTTGAAGCTGCAATGCTTTCAGGAAAGAAAATTGACAGATTAACTTTTGATTGTGGTATTGCACTTTCATACTTTACTCAAATCTTAAAGAACACAGATGATTTTCTCACAGAATTTTAAGAAAAGAGGTTGAAGATTTACATGAAAAAAAGAAAAGAGGTTTATATATACTAAAGACTTATGTACTTCTGTGTCATAAAGGATAGATAGAAAGATATTCTCAGAAGGAATATTGCCAGAGTATAATTCTTTAATGTACACTTTTCAACGTCTTTCCTTTTGCTTCTAGATAGTTTTGCCCCAATGTGTCTGTACTACGAATTCTTCAATATTTTTAAGGAATTTATTTATGTATATGAGTACAGTGTCTACCTGTCTGTTAGCTCACCAGAAAAGGATATCAGATTGTATTACAGATGGTTGTGAGCCTCCAGGGGGGTGCTTTGAATTGAACTCAGGACCTATGTAAGGACCGTCAGTGCTCTCAACCCCTGAGCCACCTCCCCAGGCCCAATTCTTCAAAATCTTAATAAAACTTTATAAAGTTTCATTGTTTCAGAATTAGGCAATGGCTCCAAATCATTGAAACTAAAACACAGTAGTCTTGTTGAATTACATATATAATTATTTATCTCACTCAGAGAATACCACAGGAATGTCCTAATGCCTGTGTGAATCAGGCTAAAAGAATTATAATCACAAAATTTTATTCAAAAAATAATGTTGAACCTTAGTTGGAATATGAAACCATTCACTTGCTTTTATGACAGTTGGAACCACGGAATGATTTGTGGCTTGTGGCACACTGCTATTAGCAGAAGGAAATGCCAATGACATCATTGGGCCATTAAAGCAGATAAGTTCACCTATTAAAGAACAATACTAACAGTGTTTTATATTTTTGCTAACCTGGCTTGCTGAATAAGCTGCGCTGAATATTTTCTTTTCTATAAATACGTCATTAGTTAACAATTTCTATCACTTGCCCCTACTTATATGCATGTATTTCCAATATTTAATCATGCCAAACATCTAACCTCATTATTCATTGTGTTGTATCCTAAGAAAAAGAAAAATTTGAAACTATACAAATACAAATTCAAAAACGTTTTCCTTCTAAAAATAAAAGTGAGTTATCGTCTATAAGTAAAGGAAGAGCAAAAACAATTAAAACAATATGAAGAAAGAATAAATTTTTATATATTAACCAAGGAAAATCTATAGAGGAAAAAGCATCTTTATTGTCTCCCTTATCAATACATTTCATCTTTTAAACACATTGCAATTGATGTTAGAGCATCATGTACCTCAAACTGAATATAGTAAGAATGTGTATGTTTGACCCAGGGAAGGCAGATACCCAGGTTATTCTCTGAGTCAGGGTCACTGGTCACACTAGAAACTCTTGCATAATTGCAAGGTGATACACTGTTCACATAGCATCATGACCTCAGTGTAGAGGAATAGCTTTCCTTTCCCACCTCATCTCTGTGACTTTGCACAGAATTTGCATTTTGATTTTTCTCACTTATTTCAGGAGAAGCAAACAAAATCTGTTCTCAGGGTTGATACATATACAATAATTTTAGATGCAAATAGCAGGTGTTCAAGGCCTTCTCAATCGGTGCTAACTATTTTCATTGTGGCTGTTTTTACAATTTCATTGACTGACTCTAAAAACTGTTGAGGGCTGCTTACTCCTCAAAATATTTCTGACCTCTTCCAAACACATTTAGATGAGCAACACAAAATATAATTGCAAGCATAAGCCACATCTGGTAAGTGTATCAGGTTTGCTTAGGGCTCTAGCGACTACCAGATGTCAAATCGCATACATCAAAATGCATGCTGTTTTCTGCTGTGAATGACCACTGCATGGAGGAAGGATGCTAATTATTAAGAAATTTAGCATTTGGCAATGTGAAAAAAAACGAAGTTTTGCATTCACTGCAAAGATGCTTCTAACACAAGACCGACAATGTCAGGGTTATGATCTGTAACTCCAAATCTTAATTTGTCCCTGTTTTTTGTTTGTCTGTCTTGTTTTTCTTAATCTACATCTCATCTCATCATTTTAATACTATATAATCTTCAGTTGATATTTTCATCTCAGAAACAAGAGATTAAAATCGGCTGAAATAAATGAAATAAAAAGCTTAACAGACAGCTTTCATGTTGTAGGAAAACAAAGTAACTTTGAAAGGTTTTATTGTGAAGATGAATCTCAGACTGAATAAACCCATTTGTATATTAATATATGCATCTGGATTAGCTAGTTCCTCTGCCATGGTTCACAGCATTAAGGGTTGACAAATACCATTAATATAATGTTTATCACAGATATTAACAAGAAAGGCCCACAATTTCCCCAATACTGATTACACTGAAGGCTGAGTCTTGACACACAAAAGACACTGGAAAGAAATCGGGAAAACCTAGGAAGCTTCAGAGCTCCTGACTTGACAGAAACATTTTTTCACTATAGAAAATAATGACCCCCTTCCAATTACGGTTTTGTTTTTAATTCTGCAGGCTGAGCGTGATGCACAAGCTCCAAAAAGAAATCTGAAAGAGAGGATTTCCGAAAGGGATGGGTGGTGTGATGGAAACAGCTCTGGAACAGGGGAAACATTATAAAGTACATTGTGTCAAATTCCTAAAAAATAACATTTTTTTCAAATATTAATTTTCCATGTATTTTCATGGATGTCAACAGGTACTACAAATACTTTCCCAGATCATATCTAGGAGAGGGTTTAGCAATGGATTTCTGACTAAGTGTACCCAATTAAAAAAAATCCTCATCCCAATTTTATTTATATTCAAGTGACAACACTTATCCCACCATTTTCTCTGATAGTTTTACACTTATATTGATTACATTCAAAGTATGAGTACACTTTCATTCTATCAGAAAGCCCAAAGAAAACAGGTTTTTTTTTTAGTTTTGTAATTAAAACCATAATTTAATTATTATTCTAATAGTTTGCTCTTGATCTTTGAAGTCATTAATGGATTATTTTTCCCTTTTGAATGATACTATGAGGTACGTTTTGAAAAGGACAAAAAGTGACACAGTATTGATTATACTACACTACTCATAGAGTTGAGGCATCTGGCTTCAACGGAGCACTAATAAAACATTGACATACTAAAGACTTTCTCACTTCTCAGCATTAGTATTTAGAGAAGCATCTTCTGCAAAAATGAACATCGAAACACAACAAAATGTAAACCGATGTAATTCTATACTTTTCCTCAGTAAATTACTTAAAGGTTAACAGACTAAGGTCACAGACTAAGGACTTAGTCTAGATTTCTGCAGACCAAATTTAAGCTACACTAAGAAAAAAAAACAAGCTACTCATCCTCAAGTAACTGACAGGGAGGAATTACAGAAAAATGCTCTCTAAAAGGAAATGTTTTTTTTTTTTACACAAGCTTTATACATTTTGTAGAACAAACTTTCCGAGTGTCCAGGTAGGGCTCTGAGCCTGTACAGAGAGTTAGACTACTCTTATTTTATGGCACACAAATATATATTCTTTAATATAATAGTGGTCTCAGAAGGAGTATTTCTTTCCTTGGAAACATTATTTTGGCTTAAAATTACACATTAATTAGTGCTGTAAATTGAGTCATGTCTATACCATGAATGGATTGTAAATATCCTAACACTAGAAACTGTTAACTATTTTATGTCCAGATAAAGATTAACATTTTGCACAGAGCAGCTTTTGTGGACTAAATTGAGTACCCTAAAAGTTTCCATGTTGAACCTCCAATCCCCACTGAGCCTGAATGTGTAGGCAGAGCTTCTGTGGGAAAAGTTAAATTTCAATGATGTTACTGTTTTTACAAATAAAATTCTTCTCTCCATATTACTCCATTGTTGGATACTTCCAATCACCAACAGCATAAGGCTTATTTTAACATCAATCAAGTCTACAAATCTCTCAGATACCAATCGGCTATGCTACAGTTCAGCAAAAATATGACCCACTTTCTAACCTCAGAACACATTCCTTGGGTTAAGGAGTCCATCATGCACTCTTGGCTCTCCCCTAGCAAACTTCAGATACCAAGCAAAGGTCTGAGATGTCATTTATGCTGTTGATTGAACAAGCATATAGCAGAAGCTTCCTGTATCACCCTCCTTAGTTAGGGTCAACGACCTTGTTGAACAAAACTCTGAAAAACCCTTGCTAGAACGCTGATTCAAAGTTGTACAGTTAGTTGAGTTGTATGACAAAAGCATACAAATCACACACACACACACACACACGCACGCACGCACGCACGCACGCATGCACGCACGCACGCGCGCCAACACAGAAATATGCTTACTTCCCAGTGTAGGCACTTGGGCATGCATGCATGCAAACGTTAATCACAGAAGCCATGTGCATCAAATGCTATCTGCAGTGGCTGCTCTCTCAGCATCAGCATATGTTAACCAAATTAGAAGCCCTTTGCACTCTGTCCTTTGGATTTTAATGGAAACTTTACTGAACTGAAATGGCTGATTAAGTAACTGGTAATTGGTGATCAAGTCAATTTCTAACTCTCCATCTTTGGAGACTGAGAAGTCAGACCAAGCAAGTCCGAGACTCCCAATCACACGTTTGCTTGTCCTGGCACCCAGAGCCCATGCTGAGGGTATCCAGAATCCCAATGTCATCAGGTATCTCAGACACAGAACTGAAGGTAATAGCCAAAGGTATTCTTGCTTAAAGATCACCAGCATTTTTGAGTATTCTTGTCGGAAAATTGGGAGAGAAATAAAATGTACACGGTTTCTCTTGTCCCAGGGTGAAGCCTTATAAGATGGGTGTTTTTTATAGGAAAAGGACAAGGCAGCTTTCTAAAATGTGTGCACACGAAGGGCGTAAAGGCCATGTGAGGACAGAGGCGGCAGCTGCATTCATGTCAAGAGAAGAGTGCTCACCAGAAACTAAATCAGCTGTGACTTGGGGTGTCTACTGTGCAGAACGGTTAGAGAATAAACTTAGATTACTTAGCCACCAAGATGGTATTTTGGTATGGCCAAAGTAGATTAGCATAATAGATGTCTAACACCTTTGAGACAGGGATCTCTCCCTCRCCTCCCTTCCCCGCTCTCCTCCTCCTCTGAATTCTTGTGTGAGTAAGAGAAAGACCGGGAACAAGTACCTTGCCAACCTTTATTCAATCTGCTTCAGTGAAGAGAGGTGACTGTTCTAACAAATGGGTTAAAGGAAAGACTAAGAGACAACAAGCCTATGTATTCTCTTATCTTGCTACTCTATCGCTGCACAGACAAATTCACGAACTCCGTGTATTTTAACATAGGTTCACAGTAGCATCATGCTACCTAGAGATATCGGTATCCTGGTATGGCTGGAACTGCTGACATCCTGTGGGGACACCTTTGAGCTGTTACGACTTAAAAAGGAAACATCTCCTCTGTTGACCATTTTATCACCAGCTGGAAAGAGTAGGGCCTATCTTGAAGAAGTAGCTCACCAGGGGCCTGAATGGGAGGCTGTACCTGAACCTCGATCCCCCTTCCTATTTCTCTGCTTCCTGTCTCTAATGAGATGAGTAGCCTTCGCCACACGCAGGGGTAGGTAGCATTGAGTTCTGCCTCAGCAAACAGCACCAATGAATATGAGCAGAAACTACGGTTTCCTTCTTTCAGCTGTTCATGTCAGGAACTTAAAGTCTGACTAAGGAAGTCTGTTGTAGCTGCCTGAGGAAACCACATTGCACAAATACCTCCTTGTTTATCTATCATCTTGATTTAAACTCAAATGTGGGGGAAAAGGTAATGTAGTGTAAGTCCATGTAGATGGTATCACAATTGCTTTTAAAGAGATGGGATCATAAATGCTGATATATTTAGGGAAGGCATATGGAATAATTTTGGGAAAAAAAGCAAAATTTACACAGAACAAATTTCATTATGCAAGTAGATAATTTTAAAACTTATGTGAGTAAAAAAAAAAAAATCAAAGCTTCCAAAAATGAAACCAGTAACCAAAAAAATGAAAAATAAAAGACAATCAGTATAACCAAGAATAAATTATGACACTGCCTGGATCTTGTCTTGTGATATAAGGATGTGCTTTCATATTTTCTGATTGTTAGAATAAGCCAAATTCATATAAAGATTGTATAAAGATTATATGCCGTCAAAATTGAGGTTTCACTGGAGCAGGCCTATGGCCCCCATTTGTTAACGGGGAGTCCTTGCTTCCTGCAATGCAGAAAGTAGCTCCTATCAAGCTTCCTAATAAACAGCTTTCTGACCCTTTCAACAGATTAATGGTCTGTAAAGCACCATTAAAGTGTAAGACAAAAAGCACTCATCCACGCCTAAATATTCATAGAAGAATACCGAATTTGCATTGCCTAATATGAACATATTTCATGTAATGTTGGCGTAATAATGTAAGAATTATTAGTCTGGTTAGCGTTTGCAAGGATTTCAAGACTGAAGTGGAGAGAAGCTTGTCTATTTCCTTATCTTCAGCAAAATGTCACTAGACCATATGTTCCTTGAAAGATAAACTGAGATGACAGCAGTCTCAGGAAAAATTAAATTGTAATAGTTAGTGGCTTAATAAAGTGTTACCCCAATGCATGGAAACTTCCACTTAGGGAGACCACTCTATTTCCAGGATACAGACCTGCCTCAGACATCACTAATGTGCCATTATTTTCATTTTAGCTTAAATTAGAAAAGATAGAACACAATGCTATGATGGCCTCAATTCTTGACAAAAGGTAGGCTTCAAAATGAAATATTCTGCATACGTTCTTGGCGTTCTGTGACTAGTGACTCCATCTTATTTATCATGTTGTCCATGTTTAACACTCAACACATTCTGAATTTACTTACCTTCTGTTTTGGATTAGAATGCTTTTCATAGCAGATTAGGGGTTACCCCCCAAATAATTGCTAAAGCAAATAAAATAACCATAGTCTGAGTGTCATTCATTCGTAAGCTAGACACTATAAGCTTAAATTGGTTGTACTGGAGACCATGACTGAGTAAACAATTGTTAATATATTTGAAAAGGTCCTGTTGCCATCATGCATAAAGCCTGAGCTTGGCTTTGTAAATCTGCTTTCTTCAGAGATAACAGCAATCTGGGGGACTAGAACGCATCTGTCTTTGAAAACTTTCCTCTAGCATTTTTATTCCCTGTCCCAAGAATAAAGCCAATAAATTAACCTAAAAAAAAATGCTTTTCATGCTGATGACTACACACACTGAACAAAGCAGAATGAGTAAGAGCTACCCTAGCACCACAATTCCATTTAATGATCGTAAAGTAAGCAAAGCACCCAGAATTGAAATTCTTCTTCACCATGTTTCGAAGGAAAACTTCTCAGTGGGAAAAACAAAACAAAACAAAAAATTCTCCTCCTTCCTCAAGACCAGTCCAAAGGTCCCCAACACCAGCACCATCGGTTACTTTAAAATGAAAATGCATATATAAATAGGATAAATTTTAAGAAATCAGAAGGGGCTAGAAAAGTAATCGTTAGGATCCAATGAAAACAGAGCATGCCCACGAGAATTCTAACAGACTGTCCGGTGTGTTGCGCGAACACGTGACCAACCATTAAGCAACTATAATTAAGGCAAAGGGAACTGTACTTTTCCTTCCCTCCCTCTCCTGCCCCCTCTGGTAACTTTAGCTACACATATGGACCATTTTGTTTCACTTCTGGTTTACTTTCTCTTCATCAAAGACCCTCACTGTAACGCCTCCACACAGGGCTCAGTGTTGTGGTTGCCATGGAAACCATAATCCTGAATGTCCTAACTTGTGTGATTAAAATTGAGCACAAAGTAACATTGATGGTCTCCCACATTTCCAGGACCACCGATATCCAATTCTAATTAGCAGCACAGTAGCTGGTTTGGAAGGAAGAAAGAGAGCTGTGGCTACCCCAGCCTCACACTGAACTCCTCCCCGGGAACACGAGGACAATGTAGAGTGCTGAGCCTCTTACAAAAGCCCGGTTCAAACAGAGGAATTACTTCTAGTTGACTTCCATATCCCCTGGAGAAAATACAGCATATAGTTGTCTACTTTGTATACACTATAGGAACTTGTAATTTTGTTTTTAATTTGGTGTCCATTTCACATGCCTGTTCAATTACAGCAAAACTCTGCAATGGTCTGACCTACACATGCAATAAATGAGAATGTGTGTTTTATTTCCTCAACTATTATAATGATCATATTCATCTTTATAATTACTATACTTTCCTTTTCGCACGGAATCAGTCCTTTATAGTTTCACTAGTAAGTTATGACCATATTCGACATGTTTGTGTGAAGTTTGTAAAATTACCAGTGTCTTCGCCTTCCTTCCTTCTTGTCTACAAATGTTCATGCAGAAGTTGACAAACTCTTAACAATTCTTTCAGGAAACATTCTCTCTTACTGGTCACTTTAATTTCATAACAATTATATAATTCAAAAACCCCGGCACAGATCATGTGCCTTGGTGCCTGGTGCCTTCATCCACTACTAAAGACAAATGCATTGGCCAATGCAATTCTTTAAATGAGGAAATTCTATCTTGGCAATCTAGTACCCTTTGTTTGTTTTATCATGAGACCATATAAATGATTTTCTTTCTGTTTTCTGAAACCCAGAAGAAATAGTTTTAACTTCCTAGAACAAAAGTCTTAAACATTAAATACTTACAATCAGAAACATCAACTTCACCAAGTTTTAGGGTAAGTCTAGTCTAATTTTAAAACACATCTTGATAAAATTGATATCATATCCATTTCACATTTGTTTAGCATTTTTAATAATTTACTGTAGATGAATGATGTTCTCACTGTTAAAACCTTTTCCACTTTACCTACAAACCTAAATAACTATAAATAGGTACCAGATACAACTTCTCTAAACTAGATCAACAAAATTAAGGAAATCTACCTAAAGTAATAAACAATTACATTATAAAATATTTTTCATGTTATAAATGATTTTTATTTTTTACCCAAAGTAATCTATTTTAGCAATAATATAGAATTTCAGGGTCATTTAGGCTCATGAAGAACGACCTTTATTGATAAACCATTAATTGCCTATGTGAACTAATATTGATAAAATCTTGTGTAATGCTGCAAATTACACACAGTTTAAATATCACAGATCTTTCAGAAAAGATATGAGTGTTAGCTTATTGAAAAAAATTTACTGGACATTCTATTTTGTTATTTGAATGCATAATAATTTTAATGAACTTACAGACAATCCTTACTTCCGAGTACTCTCTACTTACAAACAGAGGATTGTCCGGTACTACAAATGGTCCATTCAGGACTTTTATTTCTAATTAGAATATGTGAATAAATTCAAGTGACCCCAGAGAAAGTTATTGTTTTCTTTGCAGTCAGAAAGGAAGAGATAAACATGAAAAAGGCACTTGGGAGTGTAAACAGCAGATCAAGTCCTAAGTGCGAGCTAGGCACAATAATAAAATAGTCAAAGCACATGCAAAACAGAGGAGAAAGATAGTAATAATAATAATAATAATAATAATAATAATAATAACAACAACAACCATATTTTATACATTCTTGATATCTGTTCTGAAGTATCTCCCTAAATAAATGCTATTTTTTTAAGAGAACTTTTTTGAATGTGTCATTTATTATTTAACAGATGCACTAAAGGTTTCAAATGTATTTTTAAGTGGTGTTTTATACCATGTGCTGTATAAATAGAGCTAAAAGAATAAAAAAAACATAGGAAGCTCAAAAGAGTAGGGGTAATATGCTAAGGAAAACCTGTGGAAGCCAAGAGAAGACAGGAAAGCTTGGCTTCACCAGTACCAAACAAGGCTGTTTCTACACAGTCTCATCATGAATTAATCTTGCTAAGAAGTCTGGCTGGAGACTTTAAGCACGTATACCTTTACTGTTTTAAGTGTTACCAGACATACCAAAACAGATGAAGCAACTTATGCCAGTGACAGAAGACTCCTCAGGCTGGATAACTCTGTCCTTTCTACTGGAGATTCTTTTGCTTTTTTAAAGAACCATCAGAGTTGAACAAATACAGTATACAATAATGATAGCTACAAGTAAATAATGATTGTTTAGAAAGGAAAGTTACCCTTCTCTCCTTTTTTCAGTTATATTACACAGTGGGTAGTGGATAAAAACTGCTCAGGAGATAAAATGACTGAGACCTTGGTTCAAGTAATTCAAGTGGGCGATGTTATATCCAGGGTAAATCAAATCAACATTGTCTAGATTTGGAAGACAGCTCTGTGTGAAATAAAGTTTGCCACCAAGCATTGATACCTGAGTTAAATGTCTGGAACATACATGGCAGAAAGAGAAAATATGTCTCCAGGTGTCCTGTGGCCTTCCATGTATACAGTAGCATGCACAAATTCATGTTCATGTCACAGAAAAATAAATAAAATTTTTCCTCTCCAGATTAATATGCCAAAATGTTATTAGGTCACCTGATAGTTGTATTCTCATTAAGGTTTTAACAATATCTAGTTTGGGCTGATTAAGGACATTATCAATGAGATTAAAGTAATTTCCTCTTTCTTTAATTGAAAGATTTTTATCACTATCTGCTGAACATGAATACGCTAAAAAGACAATTTTTTAACATTTTAGTTCTTAAAAAACGAACTCTAAATGTTGTCAAAAGTTCACTTTCTGCTCTGGCTAAAGTTAAATGAATTTTGTGGGTGGATGATCTGTGCGTATGGGGAAAATGTCAAACATTTGAATGGAAAAGTTCTAGTTGCATGTAGCCTTTACCAGAACAAAGGGATTCTTTCTTTCTATGTGAAAGTAGRTGATAGGTACAATGTAGAAATTCTGAATCAGGATGTGGATTTAAATCATACTGTATGTTCAAAAGGGTGCTGAGTAGACCCAAGGTTGGTTCATCATTCCTTGTGTGTCTGTTAGTGTTAGAACACAGCAGGTGTGCTCTCAGAAGACATGAGAAGGAGGCAACATGAGCTGCTCTCCTCCACCTACACTCAAGTCTTCTCTTCCACAAAAATGTTCCTTCCTAAAGTTGCTTTCTGTTAAATCCATTCCCTAGAACGCTGTTGCATCTAATTTCAATAAAAGTATTTGCAGGCTATCTTTTAAATGAGAGCTTTCATTTGTTGAGATAGTTTGCTAAGTGGCTTACATAACCTTTTAGAAGTCTTTGCAATTTCACCAAATTGAATGTGAAGGATCAACAATAAAACTGTGTGTTTTAAATGTAGATTTAAAAAAAATTCAGCAGTGAGGGAAGGAAACTGAAAAAAAAACTGGAAAAAAATGTCAATCAGAAAGAAGTTACTAGAAATTGTTTGGAAAGCCTTGGTCCATGGAAGACGGTTTGGAGGCACTAATATTTTGGGATGTCTCCTCTGATTTCTAGCTGTAATGCCAGTTCTTTGATTCCATGATGACAGGATAAGAGCTGTATCAGTGGGCTTCTAGGGTAAGGAACACAAATATCTGGGGTATTTATATGATACCCAGATGGAAACTCAAAACTTCATATCTAAAGCTTTATTACTAAATTATCATATATTGATAAGAAAAAGTATTGTCAACTCAGTGTAGTTTACTCTTAATGACATTGAATAAAGGTAAATACAGTATGATGAAAATGCCATTTGTTGAAGTAGTAACCAAAGATTTATTCACTTGTGTCTAGGAACAATGAGAAAGAATTTAACAAGAAGTATGGGTTTAGAAACCAGAGTCGTCTTCACCCTCATACCGTGATTCCATGTAGATCACCACCAAGTTCAGGAAAATCTAGCCATTAACAATTTTTGGCAACAAAGCCAACATATAAAGGCTTGCACTTTTAAAAGGGCATTTGAGATGATACTCCCAGGAATTAAATTTGTAGATAAACATTTTCGCTAATTATATAATGTTCTAGAACACCAGTAGGCTAAATCGAGAAATCCAATTTCTTTTTTTTTTTTTTTTTATGTTTTCTTTCTTTTTTTTTTTTTTTTTTTTTTTTCATTTTTTTTTTTTTTTTTTTTTATGCAGTTAAACTTTTATTTCTCTGTACATGTTAGGAAGTAAGTAAAAGCATGTAAGGTAAGTACTGGTTACATGGAAAAGACATCCAAATATATTCAAGGAAACTTTGGAATATTTTAAATAAGAGAATTTTGGCTTGAAACTCATTCCCTACCACTACCATGATCCCAATCTAAACTCCAACCCCAGCCTCAACCTGGACTCCTTCCCTTACCAAGACCCTAAAACTAACTGGGACTTCAATTCTTAACCTCACCCTGAACCTAGCAATATGTGCTGGCTGAATTCCAGAGGCATTAAAGTTCTGTATTAAAGTACGGTGAAGACTAAAATACAAGAACCCACATCAGAGCGAGGGTACTGGTACTTGTGGCCCGGTTTTCTATCACTTTATCACATGTTCAATGGATTTCTCACATACCCAAGGTTTGTGGAGGGGAAACCAGGAAGGAGAATAACATTTGAAATGTTAATAATAATAATAATAATAATAATAATAATAATAATAATAATATTATTATTATTATTATTATTATCACANGAATAACATTTGAAATGTTAATAATAATAATAATAATAATAATAATAATAATAATAATAATATTATTATTATTATTATTATTATTATCACAGTAGCTATTCTCTTTCATATATGTGCGTGTGTTTGTGTGTGTGTGTGTGTGTGTGTGTGTGTGTGTGTGTGTGTGTTTTGCGACAGGGTTTCTTTGTGTATTCTTGTTTGTCCTGGAACTCTATAGAACAAGTTAGGTACAAATGCAGAGACCCACTTGTCTCTGTCTTCATCTGGTAGGATTAACGTTGTGTGCCACCACCACCATGCTTTAATAACTGTTTTTGAAAGGAGCTTATTAAATACACTAAAGACTCCCCTCAATAAGTGCCTATCCTCGCAGAGACTTGAAGTTCCTGGGTAGGGGGTAGGTACCCAGAGACCCTTATCAGCTAAGAGGAGAAGGGTAGGTGGGGTGGGGGACAGGGAAAGGATTGTGGGAGGAGGTGACTGGGAAGGGAGCAATGAGCAGAATGTAAAGTGAATAAGTAAAACAATTCAATTAAAATTTAAAAGTGTGAAAAAAGCAAAAAAAAGGGTATCCTCAATAATCCTTAAATTATTCTTATTTAATAATATTCTATCATTATCCATAAAAATGATTAGCTATTCAAAACACATTAAATGTCACTACAGAAGTAATCTGGTCTTAAAACATTCATTTTCTTATAATATGCACTTAAGGCAGTAAAAAAAATCTATCCACCTGCCACCAGTTTCTAAGAGCTTGTTTGAAAACTGTTCCTTGTTTTCAAGTTTCTACTACAAGTATCATTACATTCAGCCATCAATAGACATTTCCACCCAGTCTGCAGTCGATTTTCTAAAATCAAGACAGCATTACTATTCTGCAATATAGTAGATGTCTTACATAGGCTAGACACTGATATAGCATGAGCTAAATAAATAATAATAATGTTTTATTCTTTGAGATTAATAACATCCTTTGGTATTTAGAAGACGCTATGTAAAGAATCAGTGGTTACTGTGCATGACACAAAGTAACCAAAATGACCTTTTTCCTCAGTATTCCTAAAATATACATGTTTGAAATCATTTTTTTTATTTTTTAAAATGTGAACTCAATGGCTGCTGAGATGGCTCAGATGCTAAGAGTACAGGATGCTCCTTCAGAGGACATGGCTTCTGTTTCCAGTAAACACACAGAAGCTAACAAACATCCACAAATTCAGTTCCAGAGGATCTAATGTCCTCTACCAGTCTGCCCGAGTATCAAGTATGTAGAACACATATATGCATGCAGACAAAACACTCATACGAACCAAAGTTTAAACATAAAGATCTTTAAATGCAAAGTCATTTTTAAAAACACAAATTTTTTATCCAGGCTATTCTTCAAAATTAAGTGAGTGCTACTTAAAGAAATAAATTGTTGATGCTTAAAATCCAGTTAAAGGTTAAAATTACAATTCTCAGTAAAAATGCCTGAAAAATTATCATGGTCTTATAAGTTTATATTTTCCACATATATAAATAACATTTAATTTATGTCCAGAGTTTTGAAAATAAAATTTGGAAAAGCATTATATAAATTAGTGATCGTATAAGATTCAGTAATGCTACTTTTGGCTTCCATTAATCACAATTTTTAAGTCTTTTAAAATTTCCTCACCACCAACCTCTATAAATTAAATACAAACACAAACTTTTTGTATTCAGTGACATAAGATCATCATAGAATTACAGCATCATATTTATTTTAGAGCAAGAAGATTCTTTATGGATAATCGAATGCTGCCCTCACTAATTGGACAAATGAGAATACTACAACCCAGAGAGATTATATGATATGCCCTGGGTCTCTTAGCAAAGTAACCAGAGGCAGACCCGTGGTGAAGACAGTTGAGACTTGGGTTCTTTCCAGCAGTACTACATTTGTAAGTTGGGTATAATTCACTTCTCATGGTACATAAAGAGATAAGATACTTACCGGATGGGTAAAGGATCACACCTGTTATAGAAACACAGTTTTATAAAGGCTGTGTGTTACCTTGGTTCCTATTGTGAATACCCATCCAGTGCTTGCTTAGATTCTACATTTATTCTTCTAAAGCTTAATATTTTAATCTGTGGTGTTTTATCTATTATAAACACTATTATAAGTCCATTATAAAAACTTTAAAAATATTTTTGTTGAGGTCCTTCCTATGTAAACAGCACTAATCATGAGAAGTCACATTATTTAAGTGAGTGAATGTAGCATGCGGGCTAGAAAACTCCTAAGTTGTTGATATTGTGTGTCACTAACCTGTCATCATGTACTGTAGCAAAAAAAGACACATTCACAAAACAGAGTGGAAAACGTCACAGAAAAAAAAAACCAGAAAAACTTTCACTCAATGATGTAATTTTCCCAAATACATTCAGGGAACAATAAAACATTCAGGCCTTGCAAGAATTATGCCAGTGTTAAGAATTGCTGAAACTTGGAGTTTTAATTTCATAGCTTTTGCAATACCAATTTTTACAATAACAATTTTAAAAGAAACCATAAAAAACTTCATCAAAATAAAGCACAAACACAGTAATTCAATACACCTCGTAACTACACAAACCCAGCGATTCTTCCTAGGTATTTACCTTAGAGAGAGCTTGAAAACTTATGCACACAATCTCACACACACAGAGATGCACTCATGCACACACCCACAATACATAATTGTTTACAAAGCTTCATTTTTATCACTTCCAATTTGGAAAGCCAAAATGTTTTGAATAGATGAATAAATGAACTATGATACGCAGAGTACTCAGCAGTAAAACTGGAATGAATTAATGATGCAGTCAACAAGAATGGATCTCAAAGGCATTATGCTGTGTGCACACAGTTGGGCTCAAAAGGGAACATACTGTATGCCTTGTTTGTACATCATTCTGAAAAACTTTAAAACAAGAATAGAGAATGACCTTTGATATGCTGGGGTAAGGGGACTGAATACGCAGGTCATGGCCCTTGAAGGAAACAGGAAGACAGTTTTAGGTAATAAAATTGGTTGGTGTCCTGATTTGGCCATCATGATTTCCCCACAAGAAATCAAATTCATGCCATTTTACAAAGAAAAGAAAACACACTAATGCAGAGTTTAAGGTGGAGCTAGATAAACATCAGTTACAGTTCTAAAACATGCTTATTAAAATTCCTCAAACATCTAAAGTGTTTAATTCCAAACTACGCAATGGACAAGAAGTTCAAATGTATGTGCTCTGTCAGAATCAAGAAGAAATGCTCCCCATAGTGCCACCCCGTCTTCCCAAAAATGTAATCCGGGACTGTGGTCCGGTCTAGAAAACGCAAAGCTGCATGCTGTACAGTTTCAGGCATGTGTGGGCTATAGAATACACTGAGACCAGCTAGAGCAACTTTGGGAGTCTATTCTCAAAAAATAAATATTGAAAAGTTAAAGATAAACTAGTTTAAAATTCAGTAGTAGAGGGCTTGGGTAGCATCCACAAATATATATGGTCAATACTTAGGAATTCAATAAATAAATCAATACTTTTTACATACATGCACACACACGTAACCAAGGAAAACAACATTTAGACATTGTAAAGCAGCTTCTGACACCAAAGATTATACAAATAAAGCTATGCGCAGCAAAGACACTGATACCAGGATACTTGGTAAATGCGTATGATTTCATTGTTTTGTTTTCTTGTTTCTTTAAAATCACAGTGAAAGACAGTTTATTTATTTGTTGTTTGTTTGTTTGTTTGGGTTACTAGGTGATTTTGTTATCTGCCAGTGCTGCCTTTCCTGCTCACGGTTTCACAGTCTGCTCTATGGCATAATCGGGCTGGCAGTTTCAGCTGTCATCTACTGACGGGCAGCTCTCTCTCCGACATCAGACTTCTATTTATGCAGATTTCCAAAGGCTGCTATGTATGCATGTGAATTCTGAAGGGCACTAACTATGTGGCTGACAGCCTGTGACAGCCACTAAGCATGGCATAAGTAGAGAGGATGGTATGAATAATCCATGAGCTTCCCCTCTGCCCCTGGCCAGCCTCACAATCCTGCACTTTCTGTGTGGCCTTGAAGTTAATTAGAAATGTAATTTCCTAGCAAATCAAATTTTGTTTTACTTTTCTATAAACAAAGAAATGAAAGAAAGAGGCATTAAATGACCTTAAGCCTAAGGCCTAAAAATATGTAGAAATCATTTTCACCTAAAAATTAACAGTCTGAATGTTAGTCCCATAAAACAGTACATCGGTTCTTGATACGTACATACATGATATGTAAAGTAAGTGGATCTAATGTGAATATATTACATTGTTATAAAATCAACACTATATAATAAAGTATATAATTGCACAAAATAAACTATGTATGTATAGTATAAATATAAATCAATTCTTTATAAGCACACACACACACCACACACACACACACACACACATTTGTATTTAAAGAAATGTTAATAATGTGATGTACCACAAACAGCATTGTCAGTTTCCACCCTGATAGCTATTTCTGAGCTATGAGAGCTCTGCTCTCATCATTCAAATACAGTAATGAAGATCTGTCGACTTCTCTTTGGAAGTATGCTCAAAGGTGTAACGACCACTAAATCCTAGCTGTAGTCTCAAAATGGATTTTCATTTGACAGCAACTGCGTTCTTGCAAGACTAGCACAGACTATCTATTGGTTTATACTCACACTGTCATCTATAATGTTTCTAGCTAGCTATTCCATGAGTCCATGAGCGAGGACAGTGATAGAGCTTGGCATGTCATAAATACAGTATCAACGCTTGAGACACAAGAGGAGGGATACACTGGAGAAGACCTTCTTTGAAATGTGTTTAACCATACAATATCAAACTGAAGTATCATTCTAAGAGATACAGAAAAACCAATAGGCACGTCATAAATAGGAAATTTCTTACATGTAAATTTATGTGGGTGTGTGTCGTGTGGGTGTGATGTATAGACTTATTAGTGAATGACTGTACATTCATAATGTGCAGGTATGTGTTAAAATTAGTATAGAGATCCATGCTAGACATTAGGTATCTTCTTCAATTTCTCTCCATATGCACATGACAGGCACATGAAGTTCTTCTCTTTGGCTGGGATTTCTGTAAAGGGATGTTCTCAGGATCTATCTATCTCGAGTTCTGCAGCACTGGGTATTAAGTATGCATCCATGCAAGTTCTTCTGCTTGCCTGGCAGGGCAGACACTATACTAAAGGAGGCATGTCTCTGGGCCCTACGGGAGCCAATTCAAAGGTGCAAGGGTCTACATCTGTGATAGATGCAGATACTTACGGCCAACTCCTGGACTGAGGTTAGGGACCCCTATGGAAGAGTTGAAGGAGCTGAAGGGGATTGCAACCCCATAGGAAGAACAATAGTATCAATTAACCCACACCCCTTAGAGCTCGCAGAGACTAAGCCACCAACCAAAGAGCCTTCATGGGCTGGTCAGTGGCCCCCAGGACATATGTAACAGAGGACTGCCTTGTCTGGCCTCAGTGGGAGAGGATGGGTAAGGGGATGCTGGTGGGGTGAGGAGGTGTGGGTGGTGGTTGGGTGAGGGAGCACCCTCTCAGAGTTAAAGGGGTGGGGAATGGGGTGAAGAACTGTGGGAGGGTGTACTGGAAAGCGGGACAACATTTGGGATATAAAAAATAAAATAATTTAATAAACAAATAAAAACCTTTTTAAAACAAGACTCAAGGAACAAATCCTGGCTCCCCAAGACTGTTAAATATTCTGAATTAAAAGAATGGAGGCAGAGCCACCGTGGCTATTTTCAATTTTAATCAGTACTGTGAGGAAGAGTCCAGCATGAGAGAGGGAGTTCTGGTTAAGGAGACAGAATATCTGAGAAGAGTGGGTAGGAGAAAGACAGAGGCTGAGGAACTTGGTGGAGGAGGATTCAGAGCAAGGTGAAGCCAAGCCAGCTCCAGTGCCCAGGAGGCTGAGACTGAGTTGTGAGTGATGGCAAAGGTGGTAAAGATGGGGCAAAGGAAAACATCTCACACTGCTTCCTTTCTCTGAAGCAAGGGCTGAAACTGTATACAAGGCACTAGCCAAGGGCATGATAGAAAGTCTGGCAGAACCTGCTGATGGATATACCACATGTGGACAATTATTGTAGCATTACTTAACGTATTTATACCTAGGCACTGGAAGAGTGGAGTCAACAACTGAACTGTTGTCAGGATGGTGTTACTAAATGACCTTTACTGTTTGGAAAACGTCAGTTTGATGTTGTATGGTTAAACGCATCTCAAAATAGGCATTTATTGTGGCCTTCTCCAGGGTATCTCTCCTCTTGAGTCTCAAGCATTGTTACTGTATTCCAGACATGCTGAGCTCTATATAATGGTGTGTGGTAGACATTTTTATTAACCTCTTAATACACGAGACAAAAAAGAAGTATAGACATGGTAAATAACATGTGAAAGGCCATGTGTCAAGACTGTCGCCAAACCCTCCTGAGAGCACTTCTCCCTCTTCACAGGTATATGGTGTGTTATATTAAAATGGAGTCTACAGGTGCCCAGTACTGAGAGTTAAAAAGGGGGAGTGCTACAAACGGAGCGGCTGGGGTCTGGTGTGGTGAATGTGTTGTGACTCTTGATTTGGTGGAATTTTTATGGTTTTCAGTGCTTGTCAGAGCAGACTGCACACTTCAAAAGAAAGTTTAGTACACATTACACATGTATGTATTTAAAAATACAACAAAGCAAATAAAGACTGACAGAACAGGTTAGAACTATACAGACACATCTGACCACAAGGAGATTGTTTCCCTCATAATACATACTTTGTTCTTCAGTTTCTTGTTTCTAAAGGAAACAACTCTATTTATATTTTTGTCTAACTCTTGAGAGACTATCTCACAGAGTAACTCTTGCTTGCCTGGAAATAGCTCAGTGAACTTCCTGCTTAACCTTAAATTCTCAGATGTAAAGCATACCTCACCATCCTCAGGCCTCAACAGCTTCTGATGAGAATGTTTGTGGAATACTTGTTTTAATTTTTTAAAGGAATTATTGAACAAGTCTGATGTTTTTATCAAATTAATTTACCTCAATGTATCACTGAACTGATGTCTCTTAGTAGATGAATGTCTGCAGGATTTAGATACTAAGATAAAAATATGAGCAATGCTGAGTGATTTGTCACATCTACTCTCAAAAAAAAATGGATAATATTGTTTGCATAAGCACATGATACGGAGAAAAAATCACAAGACAAGGAAATTAAGAGAGAACATTTGAAACACTGACATCAACTTAAAATTTTTCATCTACAAAGGTATTTGCAATGTTACCATAATCTTAAATGACTGAGTGGCTTAAGGTTAAATACAGGGTCTTAGAAAATTCACTGAGGGCCAGGCGATGGTGGCGCACGCCCGTAATCCCAGCACTTGGGAGGTAGAGGCAGGCGGATTTCTGAGTTCGAGGCCAGCCTGGTCTACATAGTGAGTCCCAGGACAGCCAGGGCTACACAGAGAAACCCTGTCTCGAAAAAACCAAAAAAAAAAAAAAAAAAAAAAAAAAAAAAAAAAAAAAGAAAGAAAGAAAATTCATTGAGGGTAATTCATAATAAATATTATTATAAGGAATCAAAAACAAAATATTAGTCAAAATATGAAGAGTAATATGAAAATCAGAAGCCTCAATAATTTTTATTGCATATTTACATTAATTCATTTTTTAAACAAATTTACAGCTACTTCACAAAATTATTTTGAATAGCTCTAAGAAGACAACAGAAGCCTGGTGTTTTTGTAAAGGGCTGAAATCCCAGCCCTCTGAAGACTGACAAAGAAGGATCTGGAGTTAGGCTACTTAATTAGACATTGTCCTCAAAACAACAACAACAAGAAAAAGAAAAGAATAGAAAAAGACAAGGAAAAGAGACAAAGAAATCCCAGTTGTTATCATTCATTATGAATAAAAAGACATGTTATACATTATGATTTCCTTGAGAAATTATGTACTATCCTAATTTTATAGTCTGAAATTTTTCATGATGAACAAAATAAATATATTTGTAGTACATAGGTCAGTCTGAAAACAATATGCTTTATATATTAAAATCTTTAAGGCATGAAATGAATATATTTATATCAATTTTGGAGATAAAATAGAGAAAATGAAATGAAGTATACAAGAATGATATCAATGCATTGCCCTGGTGTCTATGTACCAATAGGATCACCTACATTATTTATTGTTTAGAAAATATTATTTTCCAAAAATATATAAGAAGTGAAATTACCATTTGAAAATATATAAAAAAGTTAAACATGCTGCATTTTCAATTTGGTAAGTCTCATAAAACCTATATTAATGTGGCTTCACATATTGTAAATTCATTTTTAAATTTTCAGCATCCATAATAATCTATTAATTACCTTAATTTGCTCTGTGATTGCTAAAAATCCATAGCTTTGTCTTCTGACTTTCTGAATTAATCATTTCTGAAAAAATAAGATAAAAGATAAAATTAGATGACAAAAAATTTTTTTAGGATCTCAACAACAGAATAAAGTTTTATTACTACCCAAGTAATCTATTTCCCCCACACTTAAAACTGTCTGAGCAGAATGAGAAGTAAAAAAGCCTGTAAGAAATACGAGGCAATTTTAATAAAACTGTTTAGTGGGAATGTTAGTGAACTTTTTAAGTATATAATATAAATATTTTTCTACTTGAAAGACCACAGAAGATGTCAAAATCATATATATGGAGTTTTGTTTGATCTTAAATAATATTTTACTAAGGTTTTCAAATACTATTGAACTATGTGTGCGTGTTTGATAGAGATAGGGACATGGAGACCAAATAATAAAAATAATTATAAAGATCTAAATAAAATCTAATGTAAAAATTAAGATATATTAAAATAAATTTATTTTAATGATTTACAGGATATTGTGTTTATTTTCTTAAAATTGTCACATTTCCATCTTTAAATCACTAAACTAACAACCCCCATACAAGACAAGTTGCCAAAAACATTAAAAGGTTGTTTTCCTTTAAAATATTTTATTTGACAATTTATTATATCCTTTCACTTCTGTAACTACATCAATTTTAAACTTTCTGGTAACTATATTTAGGAATTTATATAATTAACATACCCAGTAATTATTCTAAAATTTATATTTTGCATATCGTTGCCATAGGAGTGTTTTTGTTTCTCCTAAATTATAACAATCCACAGTCCAAAATAATAACAAAAAAACATTATCTATTCCACCATCTTGTCCACAAATGGCTATGGAATGAAATATGTAGCAAAGATCAATACCATGGAATTAAACTCAGTTCACCTTCATAAAAATGACAATTGACTAAAATTAAACCAAGTATATATTAGTAGAAAGTATCCTCTGATATAAATGTTTGATCTGAGTTCGTAATTTTAAATTATGTAAGTATCAAAGCTTGCTATATTTTAATAAATGTTCCAAAGTATTTGAATACTTAGTTAACATTTTTTCAAGATCAAGCCAACTCCACATTTGAATCACATACTTGACTACTCAAACAAGCATCTCTTTTATAATCAATTGTTCAAAATATTCTGAATAATCTTCCTTCAACCCATCCTAGCATTCTTTCGGTAAGCAATGGCTTAATATACTACTGTCTCCTTGCTTTTGAAAAATGTATATTTGTCTTTCTGAAAATGTTTTATATAAGTAAAAAATCGTGAATCATAGCACAGGCCTGCTCACAAATATCTCCTTTCAGGTATTTTTGCATCACCATGGAAATACATTTTGATATTCAGAGATACCTAATCTTCAAACATCACTTCCTCTCAAATGTTGCCTGTCAAAGTTGTTTATGCTCCTTTGTTAACCATGTATATGTTATGAAGTCCTCTACAGCAAAGATTACTTCATAATCGGGGCTCTTGCCTCTTAGATTGTATCACCTCTCCCTAGTGGATCAAGCAACTAAGTCAGCCTAGAAAATGCTGACTAGGCAAACAAAATGTGAACATTCTCCTAAGTTAAAAATAAGACATTGTCCCTGATTTTAGTGGGATTGCTTCAAGTTTCTCTCCATTTACTGTGATGTTGGCTACCAGTTTGCTGTAAATTGCTTTTACTATGTTTAGGTATGGGCCTTGAATTCCTGCTCTTTCCAAGACTTTTAGCATGAAAGGATGCTGAATTTTGTCAAAKGCTTTTTCAGCATCYAATGARATGAYCATGTGRTTTTTTTTCTTTGAGTTTGTTTTTGTAGTGGATTACATTGATGGMTTTCCATATATTGAAMCATCCCTGCATCCCTGGGATGAAGCTAACTTGATCATGGTGAATGATCGTTTTGATGTGTTCTTGGATTCGGTTGGCAAGAATTTTATTGAGTATTTTTGCATCGATGTTCATAAGGGAAATTGGTCTGAAGTTCTCTTTCTTAGTAGGATCTTTGTGTGGTTTTGGTATCAGTGTAATTGTGGCTTCGTAGAATGAGTTGGGTAGTATTCCTTCGGTCTCAAAAGAATACCCATAGAATGCACTCACTGATAAGTGGATATTAGCCTAGAATCTTGGAACACCAAAGACACAATCCACATACCAAATGATGTCTGAGAAGAAGGAAGGAGTGGACCCTGGTTCTGGAAAGGCTCAGTGCATCAGTGTAGGGGAATACCAGAACAGGAAAGTGGGAAGGGGTGGATGAGGGAATAGGGGGAGGGAAAAGGGCATGTGGGATCTTTGGGGGGCCAGGAACCAGGAAAAGGGAAATGAAATGTAAATAAAGAATATATCTAAAATAAATAAATAAATACATAAATAAATAAATAAATAAATAAATAAATAAATAAATAAATAAGATGTTGTAAATAGGAAACCATCCAAATTAGCCTCACAGAAACTGAGATGGTAATGGGAAGCTAACCACTGTGTATGCCCTTGCATGTGTCTGCATAGCTGCTTTTACAAAACCTGGTTCTTTCTGGTTTTGTTAGTTGATTTGTTTTGTTCTTTGTTTTCCTCCATAAGCAGAGACAGTCTTCAGCCTACAGTGGTGAATATTTTGCATCACTGTGTTCTACTCTTGAGAATCACTTAACTTCGTGTAGTGAATGTAGGACAAAGATCAGCTTGCTAAAGCCATTTAGCATCACAATGAAAAGGGCAAGTAGACACTAAACCTTAGGAATAGAAAAGGAGGAGCAAAGGGAAGAGAAACAAAACAGAGGAGCAAAAAAATGGGCTAGGTCAACAGATACCTATCTACTATGAGATAATACAGATATACTTAATTTCTATTTAATAAACTTATTCTAAGATCGACATTCAGAAACAGCTATTGTAAATATTTTGAGTATATCATTTCTTAGAAAGAAAACACTAAAACATCTAATTGTTGATGATGTTTTAGTTCAATTAATTCATCTGTTTATATCTTCATCACCTTTTACTATTCAAAAATAGTTTAAAAGCAATACCCTAGAAACCGTTGCAATTTATCACAGGACTGAGAAAGACATGGAAATACATTGGTTCTAAAAACTTGATTTGTAATAGCTAAGGATAAAAATAACCTATGCTTTGAACAAGCATTATAATTAATCATATATAAAAGGCAACAAAAATAGATATTGATGAAAGGTAATTTATTACCAATTTATGAAATCAGTAACAGATGATAAATATGGCTCATATTTTGCCGTTCTGACAGAGCAAAATTAAGAAGAAGACAAACTGTAAACATTCATCACATATTTTCTGTTTAAGTCATGACTCAAGGTAGTATAGTTGCAGAAGGAACTGAAGAGACTTAGAGAATACTCACAGAATTTATGCACATTCCATCTAGGGAGCAGACTGAGACAGAGACATACAAGGAGAAGACATGCCTATATGACAGATGTACATTTCATATATTTATAAACTATATCCTATCTATTTTCTACAGGACACACACACATTCTATACTTACTAAAAATCTCACCGTGTATCAAAATGCTTTATTCACTTCATATTGCCATTTAAACTTTCTAAATAATCATCTGATATTTTTCCAGACATTGTTATCTTTAAATATAAAGGAGAAGCTGAGCGACAAATTCAGAACTGTATTCCATAAACTCTTAGTCCTGGTTCTATGCATTCAAGCTTCCCGAATAGCATCGTATTACCCCTCACCATCTTTGTTGAGATATTTCAATGGAAGGGAAAATAAGCTCCCGTGGATCAACTATTCAGAAGATAATCTCAGAAATTCATAACACTGATTGCTGTTAGAGGTAGTTTCGCACTTTGATAGTTAAACGATATATCCCCAAAATAACCCAGTACAAATTAGTATGAGATTAAAATGGAACAAAAAAGGTACAATCTTCATAACTCACATGTACTCATTCCAAAACTATGTAATATGGCCTGCTGAAGGGCCCCAAAATGGTCCATGAGGCAGTGAAAAACTGGCAAGATTGTGCACTTCAAATCATTCTGTGTCCAGTTAAAAGAGGCTTTGGGGCTGGCAACACTGGGATTTAAGCCTGTGGCTTCTGGGATTAAGCACATATTGTGGGACTGAGCTACACTTCCAGCCCATACTCTTGTCCTTATAAATTCAATGGCGAGATTTCGAATTTTAAGTCATTGGCAATTGAATTCTAATAATTTAGCATTAAAGCATTTTAAAAAGTACAGATAATATGATAGTATACTTAAGTGACCCAAAAAAACTC
>BDUI01000033.1:191965-205950 GCA_002335545.1 Apodemus speciosus | reverse complement strand
GGGGAAACCAGGAAAAAGGGAAATGACATGTAAATAAAGAATATATCCAATAAAAAAAAACTCAAAAAAAAGTACGAGATGCTTTGTTTCAAATTCAGTAAAATGGAATGACTTTTTAAGTGTTTTAACATTTTTCAAAATATAAAATTAAGCCAAGAAGGAAAAATTTGGCAACAGAATTCTAGTCAATTAAAAAACAATATATAAAGTATATAAAATTAATTTTCAAAACACACTCACAAGCGACTGATACTGATTGCTGCTACTTTTTTCCAGGTATATTTCAAAAGTCGTACAGAATAGAAATATATACCAATAACCATCTCTTTTTTATAGCAGAGAAACTTCTTAAATGATGTCCATTCATAAAGCACACTTGAATACATTGGAGATGCTCATTTACACAGTCCATATCCTTTTGAAATGCAAGATAAAAATGTCTGGTCTTCAGGATATGTTATTTACAATCTCAGTAAGTATTCTGTTCACTTTCCTTTAGCATCAGGACTCTAGTACTGCAGATCTCGTTAAAGAAGTATATGTGTTGCTTCAAGAATTATCTTAAGAGTTAAGGATATGGAACTTCTTTCCTGTTTACTGTCCAAATTATAAGCTTGAAATGAAAAAAATTACATCCAAGTGAATGAGATGAACAGTGATATGAAAATATCAATTACTAACTTTTTGGCAAAATATATTTCCCTTTTATGGTAAACCTAGACAACATAGTTTAATCTGTATCTGTTACATAGTGTATTAAAAAAATGATTACGAGAAGGTTATCAAGTAATGCTACCAAGCGTTTTCTATAGAATTTTTTAAGTTTGTTTTTAAAGAGTTACTGAATTTTTGCATATTTATAATCTCTAAAGGTCAGTTTGAAAAAAATGGTTTTTCTCTCTCATTCTATGATATTATGTAAGTCAGGTGATATCCACCCATGGAAATACAGCAGAAACCTTTACTATTTTACAAACGATGAGAACCTGCATTTAATGAAGTGTTCTCAGACATTTAAAATAGCTTGGCTTGCCAGGCCAGACACTGATTCTTATATGCACTTTTCCCAAAACTCTTCCTTGCTCTGGCCATTCAATAAAATCAATAAATGTATTCTAACTAAAGTTTAAAAGGCTTCTGGGAAGCGACCCCTGCCAAAGTATTTTGGGAAGGTGCCAACTGCAGAGTGGGGGTGGGATCAAAAATCAGAAAGTACAAAATAAAGAAACGTTTTTGCACAGATGAAAAAAAAAAGTAGCCTGGCTGGAGTTCTAAAAGTGATTAGCTTACACATCAGAGATCAGATTTCCAGAGCCCAGCTCCTCTGCCTTCCTTGGCATTTTTTTTTTCTGTCCCAATCCCGCACTGACTGCAGTTCATTGCACTGGGCTTTATTTCCCACTTTGTCTAGGATTTCAAGCAGAAAATCTTCTCTGCTGATGTCTTTAAAATAGTGTGCTTTGTGCTCCAGGGTAATGAGTTCCTATCTGTGACTCCAACATCTGGAAATCAAGACCAGCGTAGCTTACAATCTGGAATCAAGGAATGTGTTTTATAAAAAAGGTCACATGGCGCTAAAGTTTGATGAGCTCGCCCCATGGAGAAGCTTTCTCCAGAGACCTGATTATGTTTTATTTCCTATACAGACTCTGTCAAGCAGAGCTCAGAAGGAAAACCCACATAGAGACAGACTAGCCAACATTTGGAGCCCAGAAGGAAAACAGACAAATAACTACAAATGATTCCAAAATATTTTTATTATCAAATGAGCCAATCTCTGAAATCCAGGCACTAACAAAAGAAGAATATTATATTTCTTCAAAAACTGTCTTGACTTAACAACACACAGAGTAAAACCACAGATAATTGATGCTTTCCTTCTGTGTGAATCTCAATCACCATAAATCAAGAAATCATATTGGAGCTCGTAAGATGGCACGTACCATTTGCTGCCAAGCCTGATGACCTGAGTTCAATCCCAGGCCCCCATGTAGGGAAAGGAGAATGTCAACTTCCCATAAGTTGTCTTCTGACATGTACATCAAACACACACACACACACACACACACACACACACACACACACACAATCACAATCACACACATAATTATTATCGAAAAATAAGGAATATTATATTAGTATTAAGGATAATAAAGCCTACTAACTTGTTAAAGTTTAAAGGACAGAAACGTGTATGCATTAACTTTTTCCTTTGTGGACATTACAATTTCCTCCCATTTGGAGTAGAATATACTTTCCAAGAGCCCAGTAGACGCCTGAAATCATGGAACACACGAGTTCTTCTCTATACTGCCCTTTCCTATGCATACATATGATAGAATTTAGACTCAAATGCCTGTACATGAAGGGACTGACAACACCGTGTAATTATTAATATAGAATAACTACGAAGATATGCTCTGAGAACAGTCATGTACATGTGGTTTTTCCTATCAATAAACATACTTACTTCACCTTTCTCTTTTCAATTAAAGATTTACTTTCTAGCTTCTCTTAAGAATTGTTGAAGTGTCTACACCAGCAATAATGCACTTTGGGTCATCAGTAAATCATGCTCCCCCACCCCAGGCCAATACAAAGCAATACTATGATATCATGACAGTGGATTTGAAACTCACATATCTAGGAAGTGTCCCCTGAGAAAATAGCACCTGAAGTAGGAATTACTAACATCTCACTTGGGACAAAGAAGGACAAGGTAAGACTTTATCACACTACTGGCAAGAGCATGACATTTAAACCTATCAATTCCTTTTTCCTGTAATTTTATATTCAATACCTCTATGTTACAGTTGGCCTTAGGTAAACAGAGCTATATTGCAGAAAGAAACAAACTACTGTAGTTCTAAAATATTCCTACTTCCATATTTTGTGTATATAAAATAAAGGCATGAAAAATATATTTACATTTTGAGTTACTATATATGTGATACACACACACATATGAAATCTCATATCCTTATTCCCAAACAAACAATTTTAGCTAAAGTCTTCTAAGTAAGTTAGCTCTGTGGAAGAAATGCTTACATATACAGGGCCATTTTTTTAAGAGTGATTAATGTTGCTTATAATATACCCACATAATTCTTACAAGTAAAAATAAATCCCATTAAACTAAAATGTACATTTCAGAATAATAAAAAGTCAAAGAAGAGAAAAGCAAGGAAATCAAGCTTCTGAATTAAATTTTCAAATTTCCCCCAAGGAGTGAATTTAGTTTTCATTTTACTAAATGTAACTGTATCACTTTAAAGATTGTATTCCAAGCCACATACAGGAGTAGCACATGCTTGCATTCTCAGAATACATAAGGCTGAGCAGGGAAAATTCTGTGAGCCTCAGACAGCATGGGCTACCTGGAGAATTGTGAGCAAGACTGGGGTACAGAATGAAACTATGAAACTTACCTCACAAAATTAATACCCTCCCCCCAAAAAAGAATATATCCCGTAAGTACAGAGGAAGTGCCAATAGCTAAAATACTGTTCATTTTTTTTGTTTGTTTTACCCTTAGAAATTAAAGTGTCACAATTATACACATTTAAATATCCAAACTATAACATTATCTGTATCCGTAAATGGAAATGGTTACAGCAGTTATTAACAATAGTATAAGAAACTGTCTTATACTTTATGAGGCAAGGCATGCATCTTTGTTCTTATGGGACTGCTGCATGCTTCCATCCAGAAGCACGGTGAGCTACAGTTCTTGGAGTCAAGTCAAGCTCCAAAGTAAACTAGGTGTTTCTTGAAGAGAGAAGTTTGAAATCCTGGGCTCCCAGCAGTTTTTCCATGAAAATCTCTTCCTCCAGTGTTTAGCAAAGTGATTAGTAATCGCTTTTAAATACTGTAGTATTGGTTTTTCCATTTCTTTCCTTTTTTCTCTCGTTTTATTTTAGTTTCTTTAGAGAGCCTCACTATATAGCCTAGACTGAACTCTGTATCTAATACCTCAGCCCTGAGTGTAAGAACTACATGGTAGCAGGGCCAAACTCACCTGAACTCAAGAGGATTTCAACCATACTCCATATTCCATGAAACTTTTTGGAAGTTTAAAGAACATACTAAGAAAGCCTATGTGAGTAGTTAGCCTTTACACACACGCACACACACACACACACACACACACACACACACACACACACACACCAAAAATTCACATGGCCCGGAAATGTAGTTTCTGGCTTAAGAACACCAGCTGTTCTTTCAGAAGACCCTAATTTGATTGCCGGCATGCACGTGGTAACTCGCAACTATGTGTTGCTCTATGTCAAGGTTGTATATGTCCTTTTACGACCTTTCCTGAGCATCAGTCATGCACATGGTGTACAGCCATAAAGGCAGGCAAAACACACACACACACACACACACACACACACACACACACATACACACACACACTCACACACATACACATGAAAATAAATAAAGAGCAAACTGTTTCCAGCCAATAATTCCATTCAATAATCAATCTAATAAACAATCAATGACCATGAGCAATTCTAAAGCCATGATTACTAACTGACCTGTGAGGCTAAATGGAATGTCAGCGTTATCAACATGACTATGATACTAAAAATAACTGAGCAACATCACGTATTAGCCTAGCAGGTCAACTTCCTAGTCAAAGAAATATTGGGATCACAACCTAGATTACGTTAACAACCCCAGTGGAGAACCAAGGCAAATGTATTAAAGCATCGCCTAATGCTAAACGGCAAATAAAGATAAAACATTTGTTTCAGCTTCAGTGCAGTCAAAGACCATAGGATGCAAGCTGATAGAATTAGGACAGAAATATTTAAAACCCTGAGCTATATACGAAGTGGTGAAGGCAAAATGGATTCTGTCCAAATCTATTTTATTTGTTTAGGTGGTTTTTATTATATCTGCATTTTATTACACCGTAGTAAAAAAAATTACAAGGTAGCATCCTGCTATTTCCTTCTGAGAAAAATGATACAGGGTACTATTAAACCTGGGTCCTGTCATCTACATGCATGCTGTTCTACATGGGGCTTTCTATCAACTCCATAGCAAGTCTTACTTATGTAGCAGAGGGGAAGCCTGGCCAGAAGATTATTACTTCAATGTTCCACATATACTTGGCAATAAAAATCCAGAATGCTGTCATTATCTGTAGTTACTGTACTCAATTCCCAAGATACATCTTTTGATACATTCCAATAGAAAAAATATCTACCACTTTATCACATATGTAAATACCTTTGGAAAACTGGATTTTTGGGAAAAACATAAAAACTAAGGTTTGATCCAACTGTTGAATAACAGTTTGCTGAGTCAATTTGATGAGAAAGTCAATGAATTGAGTCACAACTCTGCCGAGTGCACAAATATCAACTTCCTTTCACCACCTTTCACCATCTCAATTTATAATCATACATTGAAAATGATACAGGTTTATGGACTGGCTGTTACACAAACAGAAAGATCGAAGTATTTTAGTTATTTAAGGAAAAAGATGGGGGAAATCAGATTGAGGTTAATGTTTGCAGATTGTATGGACAATGCCCTGGGTTACTATCTTCCTGCACATTTCAGACAGGGAATAATTGTTCAGAGATCACAGCACCTAGAGGTTGCTTTAGATTTGAAGCGGAAGCAACTTTTTATCAACTCCTATGGAGCATCTTCACCAGATCCCACTGATCTAAAAGCTGAGGTATCCAACAGCATCATTTTAGCCCAGTATCTAGTAAGACGAATGCCCTCCAGTACAGGACTGATGTCATCTTGTTGAGATGATTTGTCCCAGGGCTTCCAGACCACCACACAGCCTGTTTGGTCAGGATGTATTCAGTGCTTTCTCTATTTCCACTTGTGTTATTCAGAAACCCAGAACTAAATAATCAACATGTTATATATCCACACAAACTATGAAACTTCCAGTTGGTTGAATTTTTCTTACCATTGTGAGTGCCAATTCAAGTCAACTCAACAACAGCTCATTTTTTCTAAGTCTTATTATTAAGACATGTTTTTGAATCAGAGGAAGCAATGGCAAAATGCCATAAACGTCATGCCCATTGCATGGGGATAACTACCCATCCATCTTACTTTTTATTTTTTCACTTTTTTGTTTTTTATTTAACCAAACTAATTTTCTGAGAAAGGCAACACAATGTTTAACATGCCTTCTCTCTCTAAGTTCAAGCAAAGGGAAAATATGACCAGCATTATGAAATCATGAATATAGAGGGATTCCTCATTATATTTATGATAATATCATATACTACACAGTCATCCAATGTTGGATGCTGGCACTTAGGAGAGACCACAACTGTATAGTCATTTGATGCCAAGTACTCCTCTCTTAACTCTTATCTTCTGCCTGGATATATGGTGACACACTCAGAGTGGCCTCCTCGGGTCCTTCACTCACAGCCAGCCATTGTTCCCAGAGTCAGTCATACATTCTGCATCCTTACTTTAAACCTATTATGTTCTAGATACTCTATCATGTTTTGTGACAGAAAAATATAAAACGAAATCTGCTTTCTAAGAAGCTGAATGCCATGTGTAGCAAATTGGCATGTAAAAAAAATCTACAAAATTCGTGAGGCAATACTTTAAAAAAAATGATAAAAGAGCTTAGCGGTAGTACCCTAGGATTTTAATTGCAGAGCTTGGGAGACAGAGGCAACTGCCATTTCTGTGAGTTGAAGGTCAGTTTGGGTTACAGAGCTGATTCCGGAACATCTAAGTCTAAACAAAGAAACCCTGTCTCAAGTAAATARATAAATGATGAATAAATAAGTAAAAAGTTTCCATGAAAGACAGAAAAATTTGAAGCAATGCCACTCTCAAATACTAAAGTACAATAAACAAACACATCATGACAAATTAATGTGCATGCTAATATTTTATGTTCCCTATGCTCTCTACTGTTGAAGAAGCCAAAAGATGTTAGGATACATCATTTATTGGGTGACTGAATCCACGACCATCATCATTATCGTTATCATCATTTTCTTAGAGGTGGTGGAAGACACACAGTCTAGCACAGGCCCCTGTGCTGGGACTACAGATGCGCATGATCATATACAAACAAGTCATTTTATTATAGATTATAAATTTAGCATGTGACATATCTACATGACACCATTAAATGACTCTGGAGCCAAGCTACTGGTTTACAAATAGACTTTTATACTAGCAGCATGATATTACATTGAGTTAGCTCATCTATAAAACTAAAAACAGTAGCTATTTTTAAAAGAGGAAGCCCGTGTATAATATCCAGAAATATCTTTGGCATATAACAAGAACAAAGCATTTTTAGCCATTAAGGCCTTAAGCAGTACACTTTACTTTTATGCATATGATTTTAATTATAACATAAAATGAATAACATTATCCCCATTTAAAACATGATAAATCTGCAGCATAGAGAATTTAAAGCCAGAGTCACAAATCAACTTATAGCTAGACTATTCAGAAGAGATAGAAATGAAGTTGTTCATTATGCTGGGCCTCGCAACCTACGTGTGTATATCACCGTAGGTATTTCTGAAGAGACAAATGAGTGTCACCAACTGACCAAAATATATCAGAGTAAAAAATATCAAAAATAAATAACTAAATAATACTCTTTTTTTAACCCAACCACTTAGAACCTAAAAACAAAAGTTACTGCTGAAAACCACCTGTTAGAGAAGGCAATGAAGGCAGACCTCTCCTAAGCATACAGCTAGGTCTGCAAGTACACACCACAGCTGAAACCAGTGTCCACACGTATCTATGGACAGCTTGGAGAAGCTGACCACCCAACACCGGCCTTTAAGAATATGCTCCAGTTCCTCCAGCTATATAATTGTGTGAGCCACACAGAGCAAAAACAGACAACACACTTAGGATGCATTCCTGGGACCCTGGTTATTCATACGCTTGTTCTGAGCCAAAGTGGATAAATATCTAAAATAAACCTGGGGGAGTTCAGAGGAGGAATAGACGCAGAGCACCGGCTAGAGTGGGTAAGACAAAGTGTCTTTCCTTATAACTACATGTAGGAGTTTCAATCCATGCCTGGGTCATACAATGATTGCTGTCCTCAGAATATCATACTACAGTTCCTGGTTTGTTCGTATATTCTCCCTTCCCCGGTCTGCAACCTCATTCTAGACAATTCATGTTTATTTATAAAAGAACACTAGTTTATACCACTTTAACTTTTACATGGATTTAATGCATTTTCAATGACTATTTTTGATATTTCCTGTTTTCTCCCTGCTATCTGTAGCTATTGCTACCATAGTAAGTATTAAACTTGTTTCGTAGAAACCACTCTAATCCTTTTTCATAAAGCAGTCCTACTATAATCTTTTTGCAGTAAGGGACATGGGGGCGGGGACGGTTTACTGCCCAGATTTATGGACAGATATAAAAACTAACAAGGCGCAGGTCCTAGACTGGCAATCGGCACAACGTGAGCCACAATTTGGCCTCTTAACCAGGCTTCGTAACAATTAGCCTCTTTCTTTGACTCATCTATGATTGACTCTTCAAGGTTTAACTCAAAACTAAGTGTGTTACAATTGTGTGAGATGTACAACAAAACTTTCTTCTTTCTGGTAGATCCCTTACACTATCGGTCACTCCATACATGCAGACAACCTTTGGTGTGCATGAGTCATCTCCCATAAGATGCTCTCGTGAGGCTTAACTTGACTTCAATAAAAGGGCCACAGAAAAAGAATTACAGTTCAGCGTCAGCGAGATGCATCACTGTTCAAAGGCATGTGCTACTAAACCTTGAGTTCACTCCAGACCCCATGAGTGCCGTGTGTCTACACACCTACACAAATAGAATAAGTAAATATAAAAGAGAAACAAAATTATAGGGCTTGTAACATTTTGCTCCTCATAGCATGCACAGCAGATAAAAACTCCATTATCTGCCAAATGGAATAGTAAACCAGGGTCAAACCAGAAGTAGTTGCTACAATATGTTTTTGTAGATCTCCATGCCTATTGGCTCCACAGTCATCAGTAGCTGCATTAGCTCCCGTCTGAACTTCACTACTAACAGAGGGCTATGGGAAGTTTCTATCATTCAGTTCTGCTTTGAAAGTGAACTGAGATGCCATAAGTTCATATTTACTCAATGTGATGTTCCTATCAGTATTACCATTTATATAGCCAACATGTTTCAGAAGTCGGTGATCAGACAGCACACTAGACTCTCCAAAACCATCTATTTTGTAAAAATCCCATGCTCCTTCATTCACCAGAAGCATACGCTATTTTCTTACAAGGTCAAGGGCAATATTCAGTGCGGTATACTGATTCCTCTGTTTTACAGTAGAAAAAGGAAACATCTATACTCCAGTCTCTCACCCAGTCTCTCACTCACAGACCAGCAAAATCTGATTATTGAGGGATAATTTTTATTGGATATTTTATTTATTAACATTTCAAATCCACTTTCCCAGTTTTCCTGGCCCCAGAAACCCCCTTAACCCCTTCCCCCTCCCCCCTGCTTTTATGAGGGTGTGCCCCCACCCACCCACCTACCCACTTCTATCTTCCCGCCCTTCCATTCCCCTACACTGGGGCATTGAGCCTTCATGGGACCAAGGGCTATTGAGGGACAATTTACCTTATAGAAATGGGACTGTGATATATTATCTCCTCCTCACTGAAAAACCACACTGCAAAAAAGGTTACTTACTATTCCATAACACCAAGAACAACATAATGTGTTACCATTTACAATGGCTGAATGCCCATTACGTGGTGCAAACTTCCGTCATTCGGTGAATATTGTATGACAAAGGTCCTGAGTTACTTTTCTTGCTTGTTCAATTTGATTTGCTGAGTTTTATTATTATTCCTAATGTTCTTTGAAATAGCCTAGGCAACTTCCATACCTGCCTCCACCAATCCAGTACTGGGATTAGGGGACTATGTCATTACACCTAACCAGTGAGTCATATTTGTAGGTCTAGAAATAAAATAACAACCAAAACGATACTTATAATTTGTAAGAGAGAGGAAAATGAAAAGTGATAAATGAGTATAGTTCATGTAGCATGTTTCATAATGTTTGACAGTGAAGGCAGGAGGCACTATACAGTGTTTGAATGGTATGTCTATAGAATCTTTCACTGACCTGGAAAATATGATTAAAAAATCTAAAAAGGGGACTCCAGGCACAAGGAACAAATGCAGGCTTTTTCAGGACTGGGCGACAAGAACAATCAAATATTCATGAGGAAGTTAATGGGGTACAGCAAGCTTAGCAGGGGAGAAACTGTAAGAGGAAGCAGACACCTAGCAACTGGCCAGATACTAGGTTTGGCAGAAGTAGAAAGACTAATACTCGAGTGTAGCTTTGCTACACAAGTAGAAATGCACTGACATATTCTGACCATGGAAGTAAAGTAACAGAAGTATACAGGTAGGTAGGGAGGTGGGTAGGTGGGTAGGTAGGTGGGTGGGTAGGTAGGTGGGTAGTTGGGTGGGTGGGTAGGTAGATAGTTGGGTGGGTAGGTAGGTGGGTGGGTGGGTGTGTAGGTAGGTAGGTAGGTGGGTAGGTGGTAAGGTAGGTAGGTGGGTAGGTAGGTAGGTAGGTAGGTAGGTGGGTAGGTAGGTAGGTAGGTAGGTAGGTGGGTAGGTAGGTGGGTAGGTGGGTAGGTAGGTAGGTGGGTAGGTAGGTAGGTAGGTGGGTGGGTAGGTAGGTGGGTAGGTAGGTAGGTGGGTGGGTGGGTAGATAGGTAGGAAGGTGGATGAGTAGGTAGGTGGGTGAGTAGGTAGGTAGGTGGGTGGGTGGGTGGGTGGGTAGGTAGGTGGGTAGGTGGGTAGGTGGGTGGGTAGGTGGGTAGGTGGATAGGTGGGTGGGTAGGTGGATAGGTGGGTAGGTGGTAAGTGGGTAGGTGGGTAGGTGGGTGGGTGGGTGGGTGGGTGGGTGGGTAGGTAGGTGGGTAGGTAGTTAAATAGATGGGTAGATGGGTAGGTAGGCAGGTAGATGATAATAGATGATAGACAATAGATACACATGCATGTGAACGTATGTGTGTGCATGCAAAATACAGAAATGCATGTGCTTAATTTTTCTAATTAAAAAATATCTTATTAAAAAGAATGTCAAGGTTTTCAAAAAAACAAGTATGCATTGTGAAAAGAATACAAATGACACTCTATTATCTATTTTAGACATAGATCTATTGTAAACCTGCCAGAGCTGTTTAGGGAAGGAGCTACATAAACGACACTAGACATGATGGATACTGACTGTGAATTAGAGATAAAAAAATTAGTGATAATACACATTTATATAACAGTACTAATTTAGAACAGTCTAACAATTAATTAATCATAGGAAACAGGAAATAAAAAAGGAACAGGCTGTCCTTTGACAGCTATGGGCTGGAGAGATGACTCAGAGGTTAGGAGCACTGACTGCTCTTCCAGAGGTCTTGAGTTCAATTCCCAGAAAACACAGGGTGGCTCATTACCACCACACTTGTGGACTCTTCTGGTGCGCAGGCATAGTACAAGTAGAATACTGTATATTAAAATTCTTTTTAAAAAAGACAATCTCTGAAATTTGGGGGTAACTGAAAACTACTGAACATTAGGGAAGAAATAGCAACACCGAGAATTTGGGATGAAGGTGAAGTAACACTGCTCAGGAGAACAACCCCACCACATATTACTAAGAGCTCCCGTGAAGTGGGTACTTACAACCACAGTGTAGATTTAACAACATCGACAGTGAAAAAGCTGGTTAGTGTATAAAGGTGAAGGAAAATGCCTAATAAGATCGTCCCATGGGCTTGAGGGCAGGATGGAGGAAAACATCTGTAAGCATTGAACAAGAACTATCTCCCACAGGCTCCTGTACTCAAGTGTGATCCCAGCTGAGGGCGCTACTACTGAAGTCGTAAATTCTTTTTAAAAGTAGGGCCAGGCTGGAAGAAGTTACTTGCTGAGGCTCAAAAGACCTCCGTTGCCCCTGTCCCTCTGCTTACTGACGGTCTTGCAGTTAATGTGTCTCCTCCCATCATTCTTCCACTGCCATGATATTTCAGCATCACCTAAAGGACCATGAAGTGGAAGCTGCCAGCCGTGAACCCCTTAAATGGGACTGTGAACTAAATAAATCCTTCTTCATTCAAGGTGTTTCCCCTGAGGTACTTATCCCAAAGCTGAAACACTGATTAATGAAATACCTCCTTCCCTTCATAAATAGTCATAGCCGCATATGAAAACTGACACAGAAAGAAAATTTCCCATACTGAAAACCACAGAAAGATCAACAGTGTCAACTGGCCAAGACACCTGGGACTAAAAGACCAAGAGACCAAGACACCAAGCAAAAAAGGTGCATAGGCTGGTCCTGTGGCTCCCAGCACATATGTAGCAGAGGACTGCCTCGTCTGGTCTCTGAGAGTGGATGCACCTAATTAATCCTGTAGACACTTGGTGACCCAGGGAAGGGAGATGCCAGGGGATGAGGTGGGTAATGAGAGGTAGGGTGTTGTGGGTGAAGGTAGAATGGGAGTAGGGTGGGTGGGAGTAGGTGGGTGGGGGAGCGCCTTCTCAGAGGCAAAGGGGAAGGGGAAAGGGGAGGGTGAAGAACTCTGAGAGAAGGACCAAAGAGGGCAAAATTTGGATTGTAAAAATATTTTTTAAAAAGATTTAAAAAAAAATCTATAGGTTTATGGTTCACACCTTTCCCTCAAGTTCTTAAAGTTCCTATTCCATACATAAGTAATTACTTCTGATTTAGCTAAATAACTTTTTGTCTCATAAAAATGTTCATCTTGTACATTTAAAACATTATCTACTTGGCTTCTCTCACCCTTTGCTTTCTTTTCTTTCAGATAAAATTATGGACTGTTTTAGTTATCCTTAGTGTGTGAAAGAAGACTCTTATTGAAGTGAATTTTCACCAATGATCTAAAATTTTAGCCTTCTTATTTCCAAATGGTGACCAAAATCAGTGATTCTTTGTGCCTGAACAAAATTACCCACAGCGTGAAAAGTAGAGCTGCTCTCAAAATTGCTTTTAATACAATAAGAAAGAATATAGGGAGTCATGACTCACAGCAGAGCTTTTAAAACAGAATAATAGGGAGAGTAAAATATTTAAAATATTTTTGTGAACATACAAGTTTTTTCTCATATAAATATGTTTCTATGTAGATATGATAATACACAGAGTGACCCAATGGGAAACTAAAAGAAGTATCATTCAACACATCTCAAAAGTTTTACTGCATTACTGAATAATAATTTTGGTGTGAAGCTATCAAGAAAAAAGTCTTCTTACTTCTATTAAAATTACAATAAATATGAAGTAAAAACATGTAAGAAGGATCAATCTATTAGGATGGTGCTGTAAGTCAATAGTTATAATTTATTTTTATAAAAGTAATAGGTCATTACTTATTGCAAGACAACATGGGAAATTGCCTTTAAATTTTCTAATGCCCACAGACACTGTAATGGGCATATAGTGGAAGGATTCAAAATTAATGTTAGTATAATTAGCTAACTGATTTTTGAACAACGAAATATTCTGACCACTGTTTCACTGAAAAATATAGAAAGCATTGTACTTTGTCCTTAGATTGCCAACCAGTAATTAGTAAGTTGTGACGGGGCCAGTGAGTGGATGCACAACAGAAGTTGTGAATGTCTTCTAGCTGGGAAGACACACCCTTCCAGCCATGGTTAGTTTTCCACACTTCACTTTCTCCCTGTGTATGGAAATGATGAATGCCTCTGCAAGCATTTCTTTTTTTTTTTTATTTATTTGTTTTTTATTTACATTTCACTTCCCTTTTTTTGGATTCCCCGCCCCCCAGATGTCCCATATGTCTTTTTCCCTCCCCCGGTTCCCCCATTCACCCCTCCCCACTTCCCTGTTCTAGTATTACCCTGCACTGCTGCATTGGGCCTTTCCAGAACCTGGGTCCACTTTTTCTTTCTTGTCG
>BDUI01000033.1:165255-191350 GCA_002335545.1 Apodemus speciosus | reverse complement strand
AGAAGAAGAAGAAGAAGAAGAAGAAGAAGAAGAAGAAGAAGAAGAAGAAGAAGAAGAAGTAGTAGAAGTAGAAGAAGAAGAAAGAAAGAAAGAAAGAAAGAAAGGAAAGAAAGAAAGAAAGAAAGAAAGAAAGAAAGAAAGAAAGAAAGAAAGAAAGAAAGAAAGAAAGAAAGAAAGTGTAGAGGATCTCATTTTGGTTTGTTTTTAATTTAAAATGAATCCAAGCCAAGAAAAACAAAGAAGCGGAAACTTGAAGAACTATTAAAGACAATGACTCTGTCTTCAATGCAATGAGCAGTTGTGCTTCACTCGATTATAGAAAGTTTGCAAAAGCAAACAAACACTCTGCTTAGTCAGATGGATGTGTAAAGGGGCTGTATGTATGGTCATTAGTTACATAACGAAATTTTTTTTCCTCTGGGGAAAAATAATATTGGGATTTTTTCTTCTTAATGTGTGGAGTCATTTTTATAACATTAGCTAAAATGGCGTTCCATTTCACTAATAATATCAGCTCCGAGTGTGTTTGGTGTAGCCTTAAGTGTTTTACAGAGAAGAACAAATAAAATTCTATGGATGGCCTATATTTTTGAGGTATAAACAGATTCTTTTCTTTAAAAAAAATCAGTTTTTTTAAGGCTGATATCTTTAATCATCACTGGTCTCAACAAGAATGAAATGTTATGTAGTTTGTAATCTAAGTTAATAATCATGAGCCTGCTATTTTCTTGCGATTTTCAAGGAAAGGGGGGTGGATGAAATAGTATTTATCATAGATGAAAGAAACAACATTGGCTTGGATTTTTAGAAACCTTTGAAACAGTCAGATACTGCAGCATCTGTCTGAGCATCTAATGTCAAAGTTTTCTCACCAAAAGAAAAAAAAAGGAAAAGAAAAAAAAAAAAAACAGCTGGTAAGAGATCTCGGTGGGAAAAGTACCTACTGCGTAAGTGTGAGGATCTGAGTTCCACAGCTCTAATATAAACGCTAACCATGAGGACACAGAATTCTCACAGCACCGAGAGGAGAGACAGGAACAGAAGAAGACCTGCGACTTATCGGCAGGCTAGTCATCCAGAGAAACCACTCAGCTTCACGTCCAGTGGAGCTAATAATTAGGACGAAAGTTTCTGGAAAAAAAAATCCAATGTCCACTCTTAACCACCATACCTGTACACATACATATGTTTCACACAAATGTTCACACCCACAGGCACATTCCTACCACATACCCTAAGAGGTAGCATCCATATGTACATCTGTGATGGCCAAGTAATTTAAAAAGAGTTGATTATAATTTTAAGAAAAGAACAAATCAGTGGAACCAAAAATTTACAGAGAAATAACTTTAGGATGGCACGTCAAAATTTGGTGCAATCACATTGAATGTTATTTATGAAGCAAAGAACTAAGATTAAACTATATCCTTCAAAAATCTATCCAATGTTTACTGAGGAATTCTTTCTTCTTTTATTCTCTGATAAATAAAAGTCCATTAGGAGGACCAAGACAGGCGTGCAGAGAGGTAAATGCTGTCACTGGTAAGTACCATTCACATATGGTAAAGCGAGAGTGATCAACTTGTATCCTGACACCCCAGGCATGGGTAAATAGAAATGGGTATTGAAGGTTCATTGAATGTCCTCTGCATGGAAAATAAATTTAAATTTAAATTTAGAACTGCTGCTCTTACAAAGATAGAGTACACGTTTCAATATTTGATATTCACCATCACCTTAGGAGTTGGAGAATGCTTTTTTTTTTTTATCACGTATCATATTTGTGCTTGTACAAGGAAGGAAGCAATCCTTGTGGAATGGATAATGCTAATGCATCATTATTAAGGACTGAGGAAGTTATCAAATGAGAATACAAACAGATACACAAATATTCCAAGAGTATAATATATGTTGCTGAGAGAATGATGCTTTGGAAGGTTTAATCAAAACTAAAATAAGATCATCAAAATTAAACAGTGAAGCCATGCTCAAAGAGACAAAATCTATTTAAATAGAGTTTAAGCTATGTGACCCTTAAAATGTATGTACAGCAAACATGTATGTCTTCATAGGACCACATTTTAAGACGAGAACTTTGACCATTAGTTAAATGCCTCACGTAACATCACCTAGAATATAGAACATCTGTATTATAAAAGAGCTTTGCACATGCCTATTTTCACAGAAGGAATCTTGTCTTCACACTCTGACTCTAAAGGACCTTCCTAAAGGAACCAAGGACGAATTATTCTGGTCCACCGACCTTAAACATTCTGATCAATTCAGACTGTGAGTGATGGAAAAGTTGAAACTGGAGACTGACCTACTCTAGCACACATAAACTGAATAGAGAAAAGAGGGCTCGCGAGGAACGATGCAACTTTTCAAACCGAGGCAGAAGAGAGGCTCAAGGTGAATGCCAGAAATTTTTTAAAGGAGTCACAACAAGGTCATGCTGATAAATTGAAATGAATATGACTTGGAACTACTCATAAATCATGCTAATTTCTTCAGAACCTACTGTCCTGGCCTCTCTGAACTCAGAGGTAATGGGCATATTATTCACATACCTGATTAATAATTTTGAAATTTTTACATCTCTTACAAGAGCCTATTGAGCTAGAGTTCAAAGGTTATGTTCCATTCAGGTCACTAAAGCACAAACCACCACCTACCCCCTCTCTCTTTCACACTCTCCCACACATATACCCACCCACACCCATACTCGCCTTATGAATAAAACTGCCTTAGGAATAAAAGAGTTTATATAAAATATAAAATGCATCACCTTTTGCTATCACACACTTTTTATACATCGCTTGACCTTCAATATTTCCCCTCACTTGTACACTTGCTTCACTCCTGAAAGTATGTAGTCCTTAGCCAAGTTTTTAGAATGACGTCATGAGTACAAACCCATTCAACACCAACAGCATAGATTTCTGGTTAGCATCCTGCCTAATGTAGATAGAGCGAAAAGGGGTTCTTCTTGATAATCTAGTCATTCTGGGAGTATGATAATCATCTTAAATATAAACTCGATAGAATCCAGAGTCATTGGTGAGACTTACTTAAGAGCACTCATGTGAGAGATCACTTTTACATTTTCACTGTTTTTAATCTTAACTTTTTAAGTTACATTTTAATTACAGAATTTCCCGTTCCCTTTCCTTTCTTCAACCGCTTCCATGTACTCCACCCACTTCACTCCCTCTCAATTTCTTAAACTCTATTTTCTAATTGTTTTTCCACATATATTTATACATACATGCATACATACATACATACATACATGCATACATATATATTCTACTAGATATATAAATGCAACCTGCTCAGCCCATATAATGTTGATTGTCAATACATGGTCATTCTTTGTTATAATGAAAGAGGAAGGACCTGCCCACCTCAGGTGGTCCCGTTCTTTAGCTCGGATCCTGGGGTTTATAAGGTGGAAGCATACCTTTATCTGCGTGTTTCTTGACTGTGTATACCATTAGCCTCGGTGTTGCAAGCCCCTGCTGCTTTGACTAATCTACTTTCCAGAGTGCTATATCACAGCAACAAGAAAAGAACTGACTCATGTCAATCTGTGCCATTATTACACAAACGTAGGACACTATACTTACAAAATATATTACTTTAAACTCAAATTCTAAGAGTGGAGCACACTATGAGAATCCCAGGTGTGTGGCCATTACCATAACGACAAAGCCGCCACAACCCTCTGTGGTGCTCTAGCACTCTCAGGACAGGACAGAAGGCGAAACAAACAAAATTTCAGAGTCCTATGTTTTTATTCTGCGCCGTTCTTCTCTAAGGAACATTATGCTAATATATTAGATACTACTTAGCATTCCCGAACTGCAAGTAATCTTTTTTTGTAACTAAAATACACTTCAAAAATCCCAACAGGTTTTTCCTCTCTACAATAAACGAACAAATAAATAGACAAAAATCCTTTCCATGTTAATAATATCACAAAACCCAACATTTTTATCAAAAACTTCTAACAACAACAACAACAAAAAAACCCTGCAATGTCTTGCTACTAGTATTTATTAATACAGCATACCAAATTCCCTTCTTGATTATTAGGATCTCAACAAATTCAAAGTCAAATTTTGTTTAAATGTTGAAATAACTACAGGGCTACAAGGGAGATCAATATAAGCTAGTTCCCCTTTGATTTCAAAATTATAATTTATTTACACAGGAAATAACTAATTTGAAACTGCCTAGATAACTCTTAAGGTACTTGAAGCCTGTCTATAAATAGAGCCTTGGTCACTTTACATGTTGATTTTAAAAGATTATGCCATATAATTATGTGACTATCAAAATGGATTTTTTTTAAAAAAAATCACAGGTCAGGAATTTAAAGCATCATTTAAAAAGACAATTGTAGTCTCATCATCTCAACACTAGGGAAGTTGAGACAGGAGGATTATCTTGAGTTTGAGGGTACCCTGGGCTACCTAGTGAGTTCAAACAGACTGGGTTTCAATATGGGACCCTGTCCACACACCAGTTAAAAAGCAAACTAAAACCAGAGATGATGTGCAATATGCATATACATTATATATATGTGTGTGTATATGTGTATATATACACATACACACACAAATATATGTGTGTGACAGAGACACACAGAGAGAGCTGTATGCCATTTATTTCATGTTAACTTATATGATATACTCAAATATTACAGATATACTCATATATTTCTCATTCAACATATAAAGGAGAACTTGAGCCACCTGAGACACTGTGTTCAATGTAGCAGGAAATGCCTGTTGGGGACAGTCAGGGCCTGTTTCCCTAAACTAGAGAAGTTAGATCATAAAGAATTCCTAAAAGAGATTCCTTTTTTTTTTCTAAAAGAGATTCTTAACCTAAGGCCAAACACATGGAAAAATTAAGTTCCTGTTTAGTCATGTTGCACTGCAAATCTGGGTACTAGAGGCTGTGAATATTTTCATTTCATAACTTTTCAGTGAGATCATTAGATGTCTGGATGTACAAGGTACTAATTAGTACTAACAGAAGGAATACTGCTGCACTGTGTTCATTGCTCGACCTCTGCCAGGACAATTATTATGAAAGCCTAGATCTGCCTTAACAGAAAAAGGTATTCCATCAGGATACTTGAGGGAAGACACACCTTTTCGTGGAAATTAAACTCGCTTTGATCATTATTCTCTTGTACTCGATTCAAAGCACAGAATGGACAATAAGGGCTGAATTACCTGAAAAAGCATTACGTGTAATATTACAAGTAATATTACATGTAATATGTAAGATGCCAGTCTACATCATCTAAACCCCATAGGAAAACTTAATATGTATGTGTGAACCATTCCTTATAACTGAATATATTAGTAGCTGATTGAGATATTAGGCAAGGTCCTAAATCTAGATGTACACAAAACATGAATCTGTAAGGTAAGTAAAAAATTTTAGACCCATTTAAGAGTTCATTGGTTCACTCAGGAATGAGGAGGCAGCACATATTCTGGGGAGAATAGCCATTTACAAGAGTCATTCAATTCTGTTCTTATTCATTAAGCAGAGCTATTGTTGAGAGGGTACAATTATAGGAGGCAGAAACATAGATTACACAGAACAAGCCCTATGAATCCACGATTTTAACAGCAATAACAAAGTACAGATTTTACTTTTACTACTTTACCTTACATGAACCTTAGCCATTATTCAGTTGAATCCTCACTATTTCTTTCTTTCTTTTTTTTTCCTTTCCCAGTTCTCCCCTCCTCCAAAGTCCCATAAGTCCTCTTCCCTCTGCCAGTTTCCCAATCGACCCTTTCCTGCTCCTCTGTCCTGGTGATTCTCCTGAATTTCGGATGGCTGAGAAGCACCTTAAGAAATGTTCAACATCATTAGTCATTAGGGAAATGCAAATCAAAACTATCCTGAGATTTCACCTCACACGAGTCAGAATGGCTAAGTTTAAAAACTCAGGAGACAGCAGGTGTTGGCGAGAATGTGGAGAAAGAATCCTCACTATTTCTTAAGACAGGCACTAATATATGCCACCTAAGAGCTATCAGCGAATGAGCTGCTTTACCATTCCTATGAGGGAACCCTCAGAAATGTAAAATTGACACAAGTTTTTTAAAGAACTGTGTATGATGGGAAGGAGAGGTTTAGTGTGAACAATAATCATAAGATGATGTGGTGGGACAGGTTTGTAATGTTAGTGCTTTGGAGGATGAATCAGGAGAATCAGGAATATCAAGGGAGGTTAGGCTACGTACTAAGAAGCTGTCCTCCAAAATTTAAAATATTAAATTAAAGTAAATGTGCATGGTCTTTTACTTGTTATATATTCTGTAATCATCTATAGAGAAAACAACAATAACTTAATATAATCCCAGCAAGTCAAGAGTTTGAGGCAGGAAGATCAATGGATAAACCTGCTCAGAACAACAAAGAAAGTTCCATCCCAATCAAAGAAATTTAATAAGAATCTGCCTGAAAGTAAAAAGACAGTGTCCAGGAATGCAACTCAGTACTGTAATAGTTATCACAACAAACGTCATCAATGAAACCCTCTGTATTGCAAAATGCAAAATAATTCATCAAATAATTAATTGGTTTAAAGTGTTTTGGCATGAAATTTTAGGGCAATAAATGTACATAATAATAGTCATTGTGATTCTAGCCCACAACTCCAGCTGCTTTTCCTGAGGCCCCACATGATATTAGGGATATCTCCTAATATCCATATTCTGGCCCACAAATTCAACAGAAAAACTCTTCTTTACCAGAGTCTACTCTGGTTCTAGGAACCCCAGAGGCAACATTGGCATCTAAAACCCCATAGGTCACTCCAGCACAAAACCATAGCTGAGACTCCTTATGCTCCTGAAGACTAGATGATCACTAGAAGCCCAGTCCATTCAGGGCAGTAGACCAGAGAAGAAACAAAAACCAAGGATTAACATACCCATAAACCATCCATCTAACAACAGTAAACTTTGAAACTGGCACCTAAACCTATAATAACATCAAACTCAGATGATTAGAGGCCAGTGTGAAAATACAATCAATAGGTAGGGCAATATGGCACGACCAGAGCCCAGCTATAGCAAGCCCTGGATATTCACTCAGAAGCACAAGAAAATGACTTTAAATCCAATCTTATGAAAGATGATAGAGGCCTTTAAAAAGAAAAATAAAGAAATCCCTTAAAGAAATCCAGGAAAGTATAAACAAACAAGTGAAGGGAATTAATAAAATTCTTTAAGACCTGAAAATGGAAATAGATATAATAAAGAAAATACAAACTGAGGGAATCGTGGAAATGGAAACCTAGGTAAGTGAACAGGAACAACAGATGCAAGCATCCCCAACATAATACAAGAGATAAAAGAGAAAATATCAGGTGTCGAAGATACAATAGAAAAAATTGATACATTGGTCAAAGACAATAGAAAACCTAAAATTTTCCTGACACAAAATATCTAGGTAATCTATGACACTATGAAATGGCAAAAACCTAAGAATAATAGAAATGAAGGAGAAGATTTTCAGCTCAAAGGACCAGAAAATATTTCAAACAAAATCATAGAAGAACATATCCCTAATGAATGGAGATTCCTAAAAACATAGAAGAAGTTTATTGAACACCAAATATGACTAAAAGAGAAAGGCCTCCCACCACATAATAATCAAACACAAAATGTATATAACAAAGAAAGAACATCAAATGGGAAAAGGGGCAAGTAACATAAAAAGGCAGACTTATTAAAATTATAACTGACTTCTCAACAGAGMCTAAAGACAGAAGGGCCTAGAGAGATGTCTTGAAGACTCCGAGAAACCACAGATGTCATCCCAAAATATTATACCCAGCAAAACTTTCAATCAGCATTGAGGGAAAAAATAAGAAATCCATGACAAAACTAAATTTTAATAATAATGATCCATAAATCCAGCACTAGAGAAGATACTACACAGAAGACTCCATCCCATGGAGGTTAACTATAACCATGAAAACACAGAAAAATAAATGAATTCATACCAGCAAACACAAAAGAATGGACACACATATGCATACACACACACAAACACAACAGTACCACCAACATCAATTCTACAATGAAAAGACAGACTAAGAGAATGGCTGTGAAAAGAGGATCCRTCAGTCTGCTGCAAACAAGAAACACACCTCAACATCAAAGACAGGCATTGCCTCACAATAAAGGGCTAGAAAAAGATTTCACAAGCAAATGGACCCAAGAGACATGCTGGTGTAGGCATTTCAATATCTAATAAAATAGAATTTCAATCAAAATTAATCAAAAGAGATGGGGAAGGATAACTCACATTCATCAAAGAAAAGAATCCATCAAGATGATGCTTCAATGTCCCACATGCAAAAGTACCCACATTCACAAAAGAAACAGTATTAAAGCTTAAATCACACATAGAACCCTGGGTAAGAATAGTGGGAGACTTCAACATCCCAATGTCATGAATGGACATGTCATGTAGAGAGAAACTAAACAGTGAAATAAAGAATTGACAGACATAATTCAAATGGTCCTGATCGATATCTACAGAACAATTCACCAAAACACAACAGTACCCATAGAACCTTCTCCAAAGCTGACCATATACTACACTTGCTTGGCCACAAAGCAAGTCTCAACAGATAAAAGAAAGTTGAGATAAAAGCAGCCATTGCTATTTTCTACCCAACATATGTACTTAATCATCATGGAGGAAGGAAGAAAGGAATTCATAGATGACACTTCTGAGAAGTCCCTCATAAAGCTTTGCTACTTCCTAGCATTCAGTCTGTTCTGTTTCATTTTTAAGAACAACACTGCACACACTGAACAAAGATCTAGCACCTTGTCATAAAAACAGTACTTAGGTGTTAACTGTACACAGTGAGATAGATGAGATAGCTAAATAAAATTTTCTATCTCAATAAGCATTCTCTCAATATCTTAACTTTCAAATCCAAATTTCACCAGAAATATATAAAGAATATGGTTAAAATAACAGCATTAAAAGCCCATATTTTAGTTTTGTATAATTACTTTGGATGGGGGCAGATTCCTTTCCTTCTTAAAACAGATTTAGCTACCTGCTAAAGGAATAGACACAGAAATATTTTATTCAAAAATTAATCACTGGATATTAAATGGTAGATTTATCAACTTATCAAGCCTTGCAGTTTATAGAACACTATCTAATAAAATGATATAGTTATGATTTACTTAACTATTTAAAGTCATTACTATAGCTGCCATATTTCATACTTGCGACTAGCCCTTCCTCACATTCTAGCTTCTACATTGTAGAAATTTATTTTTATTCATTAAGCAACTTTAATTCAGCCTTGTAAAACTTAATTTGAGAATTATACTTCCATGTCCAAGAGAATGTAGGCTTTTGTCAATGTATTTTAGAAATATGTAGTGCTTCCAGAGTTTGTTTAATTGAGCCACATTTTCCCTCCATAACTACTCTGCTTTGTGCTAATAAAAATACATATCATATGATATAACTGATGACCTCTCCGAAAAAGGATACAGGATGTTTAAAAAAATCTCAATGACTTTTCCTAAGAAATGAAACTAAACAAAGACGAACAAATGCTTCGCTAACAATACAAAAACTTTCCTTCTAATAATTTTGAATTTTATGGCATAGCTATATGCAAAAGATACCCTCTATAACATAGAAAAATAATCCCAGTATAACTATTTTTATTAGAAACACATGCATACAAAAATAAATTGTCTTTTCCTCTGGGCATTTTTCTGTTATTATTTTATTTCTCGTGTGCATATGTGTGTTTGATGTGTGCTGGTGTGCCTGTGATTGACGCCAGGCACATGGCACACATAGGTATGTGGGTAGGAGGAAAAACATGATTGCCAGACATCCTCTTCCACTTTATTTGAGAAATGTCTTCGTTCTCTTTGCTGCTGTTTACTGCATGCTGTGTAGCCTTGGAGTTTCCACAGATTCTGTTTATCTGCCTCCCACTTCATCATTAGGAGTACAGGTACCGCAGGTGCCCATTACTGTGTCAAACATTAATGGAGTTCTAGGGACCCATACTTAGGTCCTCCTATGTTGGCTTCTTTTTTTCTTTGTATTTTGCCTTGTCTTGCTTTGTTTTTTTTTTTTTTTTCTCCTATACTTCGATTATAAGTTTAGGAAAGAAATCACCAAAGTGTATTCTCCACAGTTGCATTCAGAGACACACTAACACACTGTCAGCATATTGATCAATGATAGGTAAGAAATGAGTCATTAGGGGTCCAGGAAGATGGTCCTTTGGATAAAGCGCTGCTGACTCACGCATTAGTAACTGAGTGTGGTCCCAGCACCTAGGTGAAAGTGGATTCTTGGTTGAGGGGTGGAGTCATATGGACTTTGTGGCCAGCAAGTCTAGTGAAATGATTAGTCCATGCTTGGTAAGGGACCCATTACATAAAAAAGTGGAGAATAACTGAGACCATCTGACTTCAGCTCCTGTTCTCCACAAATACAGACAAACACAGCTGTACCTTACCTCTCCCCACATACATAAATAAACGATTTATTAGGGTTCTAACAGAATGCTTTGAGAAAAGAAAAGACACTCTGAATGTAGACTGCTTACAAAGAAATAAATGTAATAAAGACTCATACTATCTGACAAAGTCTTAACAATTATACCACGTTCCCTATTTTATCATGATGAAACAAATTATCTGGATATAAGATTCATAAATAAGGGTTCAGTGAGGAAAGAGCCTATAGCTCAAAGAGGCTGATTGTTTGCTTTTGAATCTGAGTTATGGAACAGTGTAAGATTTTTAACATGTCGTTCACAGAGTGTACAAGAGCTTCTAATCCTCAGCTTATTAAAATGTGAAGCACCATGATAGTTATTTTCACTGGAATGGCTCATTGCTTCTCCAGGGACTTTCAGCGTAAATATTCAGATATAGCATTCCCTTGCATATATTGTATTTACTATCTATACATGATTGGATTTTAATATTACTATAGGCTTATAGTTCAAAACAGCATTCTAAGCAGTTGTGAGTTAGGTACTCAAAACCAGAATGCTTTGTTATAAACACAGGTATAATCCAGCCCACTTTAATATTTCAGTAAAACAGTGCCACACCTTCTCAAAGGCACTAGGAAGTCACTTTGTCACTGGGAAAGGATGATGAAACCCAATATACCTTCTTACCTAGTAACAGAAAAAAATAACCATACCTGATTTTCTTCTTAAAGCAAGAAATTTTCACATGGATTTAATGATGACACATAATAATTATTACCTTATTAGTGATCTCAGAGATAGTGCAGGTACCATGTGGGATGCCTGAGGTTTCTAATATGCTTGTTTTATTCAGGCTGCTATGAGTTGAATAAACCCTCACAAGCATGCCAGCCATTTATAGCATACCACCAATTAAGAAGACTATGAACTCTGACGCCCAAAACATCTACAAAAAGCTATCGTGCCCTCAAGAATTTGCTATTTTATGAAAATATTTCTTCACGTGATATGGATTGGAACTCTTTTTAATCATTAATGTTTCTAATTTAGTCCTGTCAGAGTGGTGCAAATCCTGGTTTCACTTTGTGTTTTGATTTTGTTTTGGTGCTCAGTGCTACGTGTAATTCTTTTATTCAGCATATTGTTGTCATTAACACAATTGAGATTGGTCTTATACATTTTATGACATGATCACAACTGTCAAAATACATTAGGACTAGAGATCATCAAACCCATACACACTTGCCTTTCTCCATGTCACCCTACTGCTGAACTCAGCTTGTTTGTGTATTTCTGCAATGAGTATATATTCCCCAACCACAGGACCTGCTGTATTTAGGATGTACTAAGCTATCACTCATGTTTGATAGAGGAATGTAAGCCTGCCTTCCATATCTGCCTGAGCTGTTCCTAACCTCCTAGCCTAGAGACGCATATTCCATCCTCGGGTTTCTCGAATCAAAAAATGTAAGATATCATAAGCTTCTTTGTAACTCTTAAGAATTTTACAGACTGCACAAAACATTGAATTTTCTTTCAGAAATATAACAGCTTGCTACCAACTAAATCCCCTACAGATTTGAAAACACACTCTTTAATGTCTTATGTTCAAGTCACTAATAAAAAGATGAACATTCATAACAGTTCAGAAAAGAATCCAGATATGCAGTATGCCATTAAAATAATCTCTAATAGTTTCTATGACACACTCATAAAAAATTAAATATCATATATGTAATGCTTTTATAATCAATGAATCACAGGCATTATTCTTGCCCATGAGTAAATCTATAATTTCTGCCATGAAAGCAACATGAGCTTTCTGTTTGTCCCAGAAAACATTTTTTTATGAAATAAAAATCAATAAATTAAATGTGTGAGAACTCAATCAACATCACAGCCAATAAAACAATTAATTTTTTTAGAAATAACAAAATATGTAATTATTTAATCATAACAGTTATCAAAATTAAACATAATTTAATTGCTTATTCAGAGTCATTAATTATGTAGAGTTGAAAAATTACACTATTGAAGCAATCATTTAATCATTAGAGCTAGAAAAAATGTGTCTAAATACTAATTCATTATTTCTGCTATGGTCTTGGGAAATTACATCCCATATTTATAAGAAAACCAACATAATTATTTTAAGATGCATAACTAATTACATTGGCATGAATCTTTAATATGCTAACAGTATATGAGAAAGTAAAAACTAGAAATCATTTTCTGAAAAAGCAAACGACACAATGAAACAGTTAGTAACCAAAATGGAGTGTATAATTTCAAGAGCGCTGAAAAAGCATACAATATACTTAGCTCTGTTTGGTACATGATAAACTTAGTTAACAGCATTCCAAGACAAATTCCTTTCTTGCTGGCCACAACAAATTCAAGTATTATTTTCATCCATCTTTTAACTCATGCAATGAACTTTCAAAGAAAGAGGGAAAAAATGCTTATGTCTTCCTTGACTTCCCTGATGCCAGGAAATACCTAAATTTAAAAATTCTTTTCAAGGGAGCAGTAGAAAGAATCAGGCAGGACTTTTGGCTGACCTTTTGAGGGACATTATTCAAGGATTCTTAAGCTGCAGAATTACAATTAGTCTCTGGCGGTGACTTTTGTTAATCAAGTTTGCGTTTCTTTGAACTTTACAATCCTGTACTTGTGTGAATCTGTTTAACTCCTATTTGCTCAGGCAACACATCAGAATCACTAAATTATGCAAATTAACTGTTGGCAATTCTTACTCATACAAGCACATAGGGAAAAAATACTGTACCTTCTTTCATTCAAAGTCATTCATGACTTTGAAGGAAGTTCTTAAATAAATCTACTTTCTCACTGAGTGATGACTACAGAATAAGGAATTACTTGCTACAATGTAGATCACAAATCATACCAACTGCAGGGGGAGGGACTTCCCCATTCTTTTTGCTCTCATATAACATACAAAATACTGCTGTTCTCAAAGCAATACTTCTTAAAGAAGGTCTACTGTCATTAAACTGTTGTATTATTTTATTTATGGATGATAGAGAGAACAAAGCCATGTTGGTGAATTATGGAAATGTTGAAATGTGCCTGTCCTGAATATTCTCAGGGACTAAACAAGTATATAAAGTAAAGTTATAGAGTCATAAAATAAAGGATCGAAAATAAATAATATAAAATATAATCTGAGCCAGGCTTTCTCAGACTGTTTATTTAATTCTAAGTTTGATAAGAAAATAATAAAGTTTGTAAGTCTCCAAATGTAAGTATTAAACTATATTAAGTCATTTTCTACTAATCTGAGTTCTTACAGGCTTTAAGGTATTATGATATACTGTGAACTTGGAAAGGAAACAATATGTCTTGCTTGCCACACTAACCTGGCTGCAGAAACCTTTGCTTAAGTGTAGCATCTAAGTCTAGTAAATTTTAGAAAATGATAAACTTTTCCAAATACCATAATTTATACAGACTAGATTCGTGAAGTGAATTATCATAGTTATACTGTGAGTGAGCATAAAATAATAGATTAAAGTTTATCCTTTTTGATTTAAGGTAAGACATCTTGCAGGATGGATGTGACTTAGGGAGAGGATGCAAGCCTTCAATTATACAGTAGCTCCCCTCATCCGCCGTTTCACTCTGTTGTTTCAGCTATCTACTGTCCACAGATTAGAAAGGGCAAATGAAGAATTCAGAATTCAACAATATGTACATTTGAAATCATGTGAGATTCTGAATACATGATGAAATCTCAAATGACCAGTTTAATTTTGCCTGCTTACACATCCATTTACACACACACACACACACACACACACACACACACACACACACTTCCTGAAGCATGGTTAATTATGGGGAGGAGAGAGTTTTTAAACAGGTCATGGTATGCTATTATCAAATGATTAGAATCATACTGAGATCAATCATATCAGCAATAAAAAAATGAAGAAAGTTATGTATCCAAATGTCAATTTCCTTAGAAACACATTGCTTCTTCCTAGAAGTGGTAGGTATAAAAGACCTGTGAAAAATACTGAAGACAGGGTTTCCTTGACCTAGATACATGAAAATGATGAAGCAAACATTATAAGTCGAGAATTTCTATGAAGAAAGGGCTTGAAGTTTCCACTATTATCGTTACAAGTTTATAAATCTAGACTGTTAGTTACCTTCATAATACGTATGAACATATAATAAATGACTGGTAACAAACTGTCACACTCTGGTGAGGAATTATCACACTTAAGATTAGCATAAGTTGTAAATTTTAATCTAAACGAAGAACTCTACATGCTTTTTAGTCCAGATACTATAAAAATTCCCAAGTAGCTCAGGAGAATGCTGAGACAGGCCTGTTTCCATTCCATTGGTCAGCCATATGTTCTACAAAAGTCCCCGTGAAACATGTTTAAAAGATCATCACATATGCACTAATATAACTAATATTTAACCTGTGGTGTATAAAGCACAGCATCCTCTAGAGAACACTACAAAATACACAAAAGACCATTTACAGACGATGCTCTCTTCTTTCTCATTCATGTGTTCCAGAAATTTAAAACTGGAGTGATATGATGTGTCAAAATAAAAAGTATGTCATATCAGTGAGCTACAATGGCTGCCAGGTGACCAGTGTATTGGCGTTTCCTGGTCTCCTATGATGCATGTCTATGCCCTAGTACAAAATTTAAAAATCAGAATGACAACTATGAGAATCAATCATTGTAAAATTAAAGAACAGTGATATGGGAATCGTCCATAAGTTAGTTAATATGCTAACAGGGGCAGTTCTCACCTCAAGGCAGTAGGATCTATAATTTAAAATAGAGCATTATTTTTTAATTAGCATTTCTTTAATTTCACAAGCATCTATGATTATTGTGCATTCTATAGGCAGAGAACTAACCCTATCAAGATGTCAAAATAAGAATAACTGTATTTTTACTCTTTATGTATTATCTTTGAAAAGTGTTTTGGGGATATCTGATAAAATACCCATTATAAATTTAACAATGATCCTTGGACTTACATTTTTACAAATCAATTTACTAAAGTTATTTTCACTGAGGCACCTTTAACTGTGTGCATGATGATAATTTCAGCTGTCTTCAAAGCAGCAAAACAAGGAACCAATGCAAAAATCTCGAGAAACGGGGAATGAAAGCTAAATTACAGCATTATATTATGTATAAATATAATTAAATAAAAAGATACAATTTATATCATATATATGACTACTAAGGTAGGAAGAACTTAATCTATATAAACTAACAGGAAAAAAAGTTTTTTAAGGTAAATTTCAAAAGTATATACAAACTAGAGAACATTTTGTCAAAAAAGTTAAATTCTAATTTTTAAATGAATAGATATCTTAGGTACACAGAAAGAATAGATTTCTTGCACACAGAAGATATATTCATATACATATTTTGAATATATGAATACATTAGCATTTCCGTGAATATGAATAGACTAAGAAAAACCTCAGAAAAATAAACATGAAATAACGTAAGAGCATTTCCTTATGGACAAGAAGATTGAATATTTATAATTTCTACTTTGATACTTATTTTATGGTGTCATGATTTAATTCTGTAATAACATGATAAAACTCTCCAAGGAAAGGTATCATCTAATATTTTCATGTTACCAAACATTCCCATAAAAATTAGTTCTAAAAATATGAAATAATTCCAAAAATTATATTGATTTGATAGTTTACACACTTAATGATGTTGATTTTCAATGAATTTGTGAACCAAAAAGAATAAATAAATAAAACATAAAAGTAAAAATAAAAATGCCACACAAGAAAATAAGAGAGAAAAAAACCACATATACATTGAATCCCGAATGTCATTTTCTCAACCTGTTTGCATTTGCAAAATCAACCTTAAAGCGATTGCTATCTTAAATATTGTAAAATATTTTAAGATAGAGGCTATTAAATTCTCCAATCACAGCACTGAAAGCGACCATGAAACTAAGATGACCGTAGTGTTATCCAGGACCTCACACATCACACTTTAATGGGGATGTGTAGAAGGAGGGAGAACAGAGGGAAGGAGAGCAAGTAGGAGAAATGCGGGGAGGGTGAAGACACACGCCGAAAACCCAGAGAAAAATCCTTGGGCTCTTGATGTATTACAATCATTGTTACTAAACCCTAGTGCCAAATAGCTTCAAAAAGGGACTAGTAAAGGAAAAGTCTCCCAGATGAACAAGAGCAGCACCATACAAGAAAAGCTATTAAGAGAAAAACATTGTTAGTTGCTGAATTTATTTAACAGCTATAAACAACACTATTCATTGTGTGTTAAAATGTGGGGATATGGTATGTTCCTTTTTCCCTTTTACAAGCACTCGGGATGTCTGGGGCATACTACTCTAGAATCTTAGAACATCAAACCTTTAGAGAAAGCAAGTGTATCACGCTTTCTATAGATAGTCCTTTTCTGTGTTTCTGCTCTTCAAAAGTGAGTCAAATTAAAACTCTCCTATTGCTCTAGTAAAGAAAAAAAAGTAGGATGAGAATGGCTACCCTCTGCTTAAGAAGCAAGCAGCCAGGTGTGGTTAATACAGAAGGATTCCTTGAAACAGAATATACAAGTCCGTTTGAATCTGAGGGCCGATGGCTCTGTTGTCTAAGGAGTAAGTGTAATCCTAACTGCACAGCCTCTGGAGGAAACTGTATCCTGGATAGAGTGATAGATTAGGTTCCTCTCCCCAAGACATCCAAAAAATGTTGAAGGGTTCACCCTAAACAAGAAATCTAATAATGCTGTTTTTAAGTTATTTTGATCAAACTGGCTGCTCCTTCCTGCCTAATGAATTTCTGCCAGGACACCTCCTCAGAGATTAAGCCAGGTTGCAGAAGACTGGCTTTAAACCACCTGAGCTTCAAATCCCAATGACCAAGATACCTGAGATTTTTCCCTTTGGGCTTCATCATCATACAGAGCTGATGCCAAACAGCAGAACCATCCCTTGCCAAAATCAGGGGAATACAAAAAAACAATTTTATAATAAGCCTTTAAGAATATCTTTACAGCTGTATGTTGTGACTAGAGCAAATTCAACAGGAAATAAAATTTGAAAATCTGTTTTGAAAAGTTGACATTTTAAACACACATGAAAAACATTTTTTTGGTGGTATGAGTGATTATCTAGTGGGTGGCAATTGGTAGTAATAAATTCATTTTCTGAGAGTTATATACCATACTAATATATTCAAGATACAGCGATGCTAGGAAATATTCTACTCTGTGGTCAAGCAAACTAAACCCAATACCAGCATACCCATTATTCTGCATTTCAAATTTCTGAAAATGAAGAGTGATGGGCATAATATTTGATTTAAAAATTCTCAGATTTCTTCTAGTATAAGATCACTCTAATTACAATGCTAATTAAGTCTAAATAAAAAAAAAAGGTGTGCTTATCATATATTTAGTAAATATCATCTGAAGATTGGTTGACCACCACTCCCACTTTCTAAATAAACAGAAATTTAGTATATGCGAAGGAATGTGCTAAAGAGTTACATATACATGCTTTTATTGAGTCTGAAAAATGAGGCTGTGAGTTATAAGGATTCATATTCCTTTCTCTCTCTCTCTCTCTCTCTCTCTCTCTCTCTCTCTCTCTCTGTGTGTGTGTGTGTGTGTGTGTGTGTTAATAGTTCACATGTGGAGATTGAGGAGCAATGTGTGAGTAGATCCTTTCCTCTATATGGATTCTAGAAACTGGACTCAGGTTGTCAGGTTTAGTAAGAAAGCCCATGAGCTCTTTTCATAAGTACCCTTTATTATTAATTTAATAGAAAGGTACTAGTTACTTGGAATAGGTAGGCTTTTCTGATCTCTTATCCATTTCACTCCTATAAATATTCTTATAATTGGGATGAGCTGAGAGCTGTGGCGGAATTTTCCAGTAATTGATTAAAATAAAATAACAACAACAAAAAAAGACAAGAAATTAATCATTGGGCAAGAAGGAGGTGGGCCTTCCGGTCCTAGAGAGGAAGAGGGAAGAAAGGAGAAGGGAACTTCCTTCTGGTTGGTGGGAGCCCGCCAGACACAATGTAGATGAGGGGGTGTTGGTTTGTTGGTGGAATCCACAAGTATCCACCACCAGAAGATTTCTAACATAGAATAGTTGGGGAATTTAGGATGTTAGATTCCATGCCCAGCGGTTGTGTTATCTGTTTATTCTAAACTACGATTGCCTGGTGTCTTCCTTCTGCAGTGATTCAACTGCTCTCCAAGCAAAGGTTACTGTGGAGGAGTGTGGGTTTGTGAGTGTGCACCCCAGCTAGCTGTGGAAATGTGGGAGTGCTGAGCGGGTTTGGCAGCAGCGCACTGTGGGGAGGAGAGAACGATTTCGGAGCTCTGGAGAGGCAGAGACAGGTTTGATGGGACAGGCTTTGGCAAAAAGGAAAATAATGCAGTTACGGACTCGATACCAGGCTGGGAACAAACCGAGACCACCAGCTGGTGCCTACCTGGCAATAGCGTGAATTGTTTTACTATTACACTCTACCGAGAGCTCTTACGTATTCTGTAGAAAGTTCACTCATTCATCCCATTAGTTAAATCTGATTAGGACTTATTGAGTCTACAAGAATTTTTGTAAAACTCTCCAAACTATCACCAGGACTCACAAGCCAAAGCTATGATGTTGATTATATCATAATACCTCTCAATGTTTGAAATGTGGACTCATTAGGATATGAAAATGCCATCTCTGAATTCTATATAATATGATGTGCATTCATAATTCTGTTTTATTTTCTTAGTTTACCTACAAATTCTCAGAAGAGTTAAGGAACATAGATTCATAAATATATTTGCTACTTGTTACAATTCACGTCTTTTTTTCAATATTTGATACTTTTTGAATGGATATAAAATGATTAGCAGATGGTACAATCTGTACAAAATCCACCTGAATACTGCCCTCAGTGTAACAGTGATGCAACCCCTGAATTTTTTTCTACCTCATGGTAGGAAGACATTCATACAACTATTCTAATTTCACCTTCAATACACTACTTGATAAATTATACATGGTACTCAATACAATCACTGAAGGAGGCTTTATGCACTATGTGTCTCTGCTTAGTCGTAAGAAAATGAATGTGTTCAGAGCATGCATAAGGCAGGGCGGGCTAAGCTTTTTTTTTTTCTAGATGTTTAATAAATTAAATGGTTTTGAATTGTATTTCCAACTTGTGATGAATTCACCACGATGAAAGCCAATCACAATTAAGGACTTTATTCATTTACAGACATATAAAATAATGGAAGTTTGTATGTATTACATAGATTTTTTTAACCATTCTATTGAAAGATACAAAACCTTAATTCATTAGATGTGCACGCTCTTGTCCAGACTTCCTTTATTTTGGGTGCTTGCTTTTGCCAATGTATGTCTTCTCATTGGCCCTCCAACTAGGAGACCTAGTATATTTATATAATCTGTATATCTCTGAGTGGGTACAACCTATCAGGTTGATCTCTCTTTTTTTCTATCTCTTCATCTCCTGTCTCTTTTTCTGCCCATAAACATTTAACATTTAGACATATGTCTTGTGTATATATAAATTGTAAAATACACAATGATGTGGTTTATAAAAAGATAAAGAGGTATGCCATATGTTCTATGAGTGTGTGGTGAGGTATGGGGGGGGTGCCTCGGTGGGCCCATGCCAGGGCACCATTTTCCCCTATAGAGTTTATTCAGGGCATGGGGAGGGGAGTTAAGAGGGTAGTAGAGGCAGGGAGAGGGAGAAAGTAGAGAAGTAGAGGCCGGTCATGGCAAGTAGCCCCTTTTACAGTGGGCCTGGCTACCTGTTACCAGGTAACTGTGGGGTATTCTTTAGACATAATGCTAACACATAAAACCATGATTTTCCCTCAATTTTATATTGACATGGAAAGTCTTAAACTCGTACTTTACTATTAAAGTAAAAAAAAAAAATAGAAGGACCTTTCTCTTTAACTTAGTGTCAAAGACTTTCTCATATTCAGCCAGGCCTGGTTGGCACACACCTTTAGTCCCAGCACTTAGGAGGCAGAAGTGAGTTCAATGCCAGGTTGGTCTACAAAGCAAGTTGCAAAAAAAAGTCTTCTCATCCTCATCTGTACTTAAGTCATCACTAGGCATTGCTATATTTAGAATGTGTGCATATATAAATGTGCACGTACATATGCATAAAACCTCATGTAAGACTTTATGCCAGTCAGTGCTCTTCCCAAATGACCAAGACACATAATTCTAAAGACTCTTAAATAATCTTAAAAAGTCAACGAATATCCAAAGGCAGGCTTTCAATGTCATGTGTGTCTGTTCATCTGTAAAATGAGAAACTACAGCTAAAACACGGGACACTGCAAGCATTCAATGAATTCTCATGAGATCATTTAAATATCCATTTACACTGATCCCTGTATAAAGAGTGAGCACACAGTTCATTTCCATCTGAGCTAAAGGCTCCAACAGACATAAAAGGGGAATTGAAAGGGGGGTGACATCTTGACCTTCACAAACTCCAACAAGCATCCATGCAGGCAATGACCAAAAAACAAAACCAGAGGCCTCTAAAAAGAGTTGCCACATCCCTATGTTGATGTGATTTCTTCCTCCTCTCTGAAGTACTGGGCAGGATCTTGCAGAGAAGGCAAACAAATCTTCCATGCTTAATTTGTAATTGTCACCTGCCTGCTGCTTAACTATTTTGTCAGTGAACTTTATTCCAAAGACACCTCAAACCCCTCCCACCCACCCCAACCCCCCCCAAAAGAGAAAAGACAGAGCAGCCAAGGGAGGCGATCACCAAGACCCCAGAGGCAGAAAGTTCCAGGAGGAGACAGAACAGGAATGAGACCTGTGCAAAACCAAAACCAAGGTAGACAAAACAGGAGGATCTTGCAGAGATCAGATGGGCACTTCAGCAGCACTTGCCAGGAATAACCAGTAAAGCAACCTGCCAGGCAGGGTAACCCTGGCAAACAAAGGCTGATTCATTCACACCTCCACAGGTAGCAAAGGAGCCAGGAATTTCGCCCCATTTTTTGCCTAAGGAATAAATGGGTTTTTAAATTAGAAAACCCACACAGTGCACAGTCTCCACCTAAATGATACTTTATGAGAATACACAACAGAGTAGTGACTGTGTAGTTCCCTTTTTATTTTCAGAAAATCCCCTCTTCAAAGCTTGTGGAAAAAAAAAACAAAAAACACTGGGATTATAAGATTAAGAAATACAAAAGATGTCTTTGTTGCCCGGCATACTGTTTATACCCAGATATCATGAGGCTTTGCAGGCAAAGCCCAGTCTTAATGGAGGTCCACAGGAGAATGGGTACAGTGAATGCAGCCACCCTGAATGTTGGTAGATTATTGTACAAAGGGCAGTTATCCCACTGAGAGGGCTGGCAGCTCGACAGAGGACCAACAAACGAATAAACTGAAAGGCCTAATGAGTCCAGTTTCACTCTCCCACCTCCCAGCCCTGACACTGAGGCAAACAAGCCACCATAATGACCCTTGCCCTTCACTCTGCCTAAGGGGGGGGGGAGAATAACCAGCTTTCTTGGGGCGCTACTCCTGGAAGAATGGGAATCTGAGAACTAAGGCTGCTCAGCCTCACAAGTCTTCCATGACTACATGAGCAGCCCACACAACCCTGACACGCAGGCGCCATTTTCTATCTTCATTGAGTGCGATTGACACACAAACCATTGCTCAGAACCGACTCTTGTTTGAGAAAGAAAAACATCCATCCATTCATTCTCTGACAAAACCAAAGCACTTCAAGGGGATTTACTGGAGTTGTTTACATCCTACTACCAGTTTGAAAACCTGGCTATGTCCAGCTTGTGTAATCTCTCCCCTATCTGAACAATAGTGCATCATTTGAAAACTTTCTGTATTTTCTATATGTGATATTAAGAACCGAAATACCCAAAGGACTAAAGCTTACACCCACACTGAGGATTCTACAATCCTCAGCCAAAAAAGCAAGCACCACCACCAATATCAAAAGAACTGTGCTGGCCATGTGAGGTGCAGGGACCACTCACTCTCCCAAAGTACAGCAGCATGTGAGGGGTGGGGCCAACTCTACAGGGCTTCTGGTAGAAGAATTTCCAAACTGTGGAGTGTTTTACAGTTGAAATGCTTTTAATGTTGAAACATTTCAGATTCCTAGCCGAACTATCTTGGTGTATCTTTAGTCCCCTTAAAGCAATCCATTGCCATCCTCAAGTAAAATATTTGTGATGTGCTAACTAGTGTACAACTAGCTTAAAGCAAAGCTAAATAATGTCATTGGATGATGAATGAGATTGCTAATGAGGATTTCATTCTATTGGCTGCCTACATAATCTTCCAACGTAAGTCTCTAAAAGAAAAAAAATCAGCATTGGGTATGTCTTTCTTCTGGAGTTATAAAACTTCATAAAACTGTTAAAATAGCAATAATATTGATAAAACACAAAGCAAAACAAACAAAACAAAAACCTAGTGAAGAGGTTATAATATTAACCCTGGATGGAGACCTATCATTCTAGTTGCACCAAATCAATTCTCAGGCCAAAGGACCACCACTCAGAAGGCTGGTTCACCTTAAGCCATACTAATAAAAATGGGCAGAATCATCTCCCCAGAAACCTTGGCCTAAGCACAGTAAGTTTTKTTGTTGTTGTTGTTTTTGTTTTTGTTTTTCGAGACAGGGTTTCTCTGTATAGCCCTGGCTGTCCTGGATCTCACTCTGTAGACCAGGCTGGCCTCGAACTCAGAAATCTGCCTGCCTCTGCCTCCCAAGTGCTGGGAATAAAGGTGTGCGCCACCATCACCCGGCCACAGTAGTTTATTAAAAGGACACAACCATTCAAAGTCATGTCTGCCCACTTTTGTAAATTACTCAATAAAGCATAAATCCTCTTTCTCTTGCTCTCTCTTTCCTTAATATGCTTTTCCAAGCACTTTGGGTTTGCCCAATGTTTGGGGCTTCCTTAATCTTTCTTAAGGGCCACCTGGGAAGGGGCTTCTTGTCCTGTGTCTGACCTCCATGTGATTTAAAGGCTTTAGCTCTTTGTTCTTCTCTGTTCTTCCTCTAGGCAGCAGCTGAGACTTAGGGGCTGCCTGCCCTATTGCTGTTTGTTTGTCTATTTAAGAAAATTGTCATTAAGTATCAATCTGAGCCCATTCTTAATTAAGATCACCAAGATGCATTGTTAATTTCTCCTGAATTAAAACAAGTTCTTCACAGGAACATGTTATTTAATGCAACATGGACACATGTTTTGGGGCCACAGTCATTCATATTTAGCTCAAGAATAAATTATTTTGGTTTTCTTTTGGATGGAATCTGATCTGCTGACATTACATTTTACCTATATGTAGGATGTGTGGCATCCTGTGTTAAATATATAATACACACATGCGTGTGCACACACRCACATATATATTTCATTGTTCTCTACATAATTTTATACATAAACACCCACATATACATGCATGTACCCACAAGCACATGGTTTAAAATTATTAAATTTTACAATGAGGGAAACTCTTAGTTGTTGATAAAATTAGAAATTATGAGGTCCCAAGATCAGGTACATGAGAGTAAAACATGAACAGAAAACTTCTTTGCCGGAGGAACTGCAATGATACACTGGCTTTTAATTCAGAAGCCACTGAAAAAAATCAAGTGTTGCATGAGTTCCCTGCAATCCGGGTGCCTGGGAGGCTCAGGACATATGAGTTTGTGGCTTGCCTGGGCTTACAACATGGTGGGGCCATGTGTCACAACATGGTGCAGTGGGGTGTGCATCATGTAAGAGCTTAAAGAGTTTGCAGGAATTAACAAGCAGTCCTCAGAACCTGCAGTTTGGAAACACCAGAAGTTGTGTTCCCTTACCCGCACTGAGCACTCTGCACCGTCAGTCTCACTTCTTGCCCTGTCCTAGAGACATAAACTGAAGACGCCTTAGCACACATTTGAGCATTTATTCCAATTTCCCCACCCATCAGCCAATCGTTCACAGGTGTGTGAAAGCTCTTGACAGGGGTGTGTGTGTGTGTGTGTGTGTGTGTGTGTGTGTGTGTGTGTGTGTTGGTTTAATTGCTCTAAGTAAAAAAGAAACTGACATTCTACTTTTTAAAAAAATGAAGCTTTTGCCATTTCAGTCTGTTAAAAGATGGATAAACTGTCTTCCAGTCATACCTGTCCTTTGAGGGAATTTGACCTGAATGCCTGTGTGCCATACTCATGCATTTCTAATTGAACTAGCTGATGAATGGAGAAAGATGAAGTGCGACCACACGTCCAGGTGCATGCTGAGTCTGCGCTTCTAAATGACAATACTAAATACTGAGTGGCATTTCTTTTAAAAATGATAATCATAAGGGGATAACAGAATGAAATTGACTGTACGCATTATGCCTCTTTATTTGGGGGTATCCTTCTTTCAAGGGATGAAAAACTCAACCTCACCATCCAGCTGCAAATGAGCCATATATGTATGTATGTATGTATGTGTGTATATATATATATATATATGTTAAAAAGGGGGTGTCTAATAAAGATGATGTTTTAGATGCTTTTGTAAAAAAATGAAACAAATAACTTTTAACTCAACATTATATTAAGACAGTTTTTCCTCTAATAAGCCAATTATATTATTATCTTAAGAAACCTTTCTGCCAAAGGAAAGCAGGGACTATTGTTTTTTAATTTACAAGTCATTTCTAAGTTTCTGTATTAAATTTATGTTGGGCATAGCAGTTATTCACTTCTGAAATGAGAAAGCCAATATTGTCACCCATGAACTTAGAAAAGCTTTAATCAATTTCGAGGTAGGATATAACATAAAATGAGATTTCATCACCTCTTAATCTATTAGGATAGAAAAAAAAATCTCTTCCTAAACCCAGCGTGATGAATAGAGCAGGCCTGGTATCGTTTTCTAGCCTCACTTTAAAAAAGACCTAGATATATAATCTCTAGGAGTGTTTAATTGTATATTAAACAGTTTTTCCTGGTTGCCATGTGCATTTTCTCAAGGAAAGGCAATCCACCTGGAAACACTTAACAGATGTCATTCTCAGCATCCCAAGTCACACGCGGGATCTTACTTTAGAGGACCTGTTTTCTTTTTTGGACTTATGCAGTGGGCTTCTACTTGCATCAGAAGGGAGGTTTTCCCTTGACAGAATTCACTGAAGAGCTATTTTAGTAGCCAGGATTCTAACTCTTCTTCCTAATTAAACTTTAATATGTTTCCTTCCATTTTCCTTTCATGCCAAATCTATTCCTTTAAGCTTGACTGTGAAGAACTAATATCTCCAATGAGCAGCTCTATTCCACATAGTATCTTTTTCATTTCCTTCTTGCTTCATTTAAAATGGAGAAACAACTCATGAAAATTCTCAGGTTCATGAAAATTCCATATCTCTGGAATTATCCTTGGATGATACTTATTCAAATTCCTGGATAGAGAGCTAAGATATAGTATAAAAAATGCTATAAGAACC
>BDUI01000033.1:135972-155652 GCA_002335545.1 Apodemus speciosus | reverse complement strand
TGTGTTTACTGCTTCTGGGGAGGAATGCTAACTCAAAAGTTGAAAGCTCTACTACTACATTGGTTCATCAATCCAAATGTTCCCAGAGTTTTCTCTTGTATCCTCAGCACAATCTGGAGATTCTGGCTGGGTAGATGTGACAGTGTATTCCTGATCAGGTGTGTTGAGAAGCTATTACCCATTTAACACACACACACACACACACACACACACACACACACACACACACACACACGTGTTTAGATGAATGCCAAGTTCTTTTCATAGTGCACGACATCGTAAAATTTATCTTTAGTGTTTAAATCACACTGGAGAGGTATGCATGATTTAAGAAGATACAGTGTTAATAAAATTGTTATAGACCCTCTTTACCCAGGAAAGAAGCTTTTCAGCTTTTCTCTTTCATTTTCCAATCCATAACTATGATTAACTGATAGTCTATTTATCCTTCAACTAATTTGCTATTGCACTTCACAGTTCAATATGTGTCACTAAAAACTACTAAAATGATATACAAAGATCTACTATAACATATTCAAGAAGAAAGTAAACACACCAATACCTTTTAACTTCAGGAAATAACTTTCTGTCCTTCTTGTAATTCCACAAGGAACTAACAGTATATAATGGATGTACTTCCACCAATCTTCAAATCTCAAAATAAATTCACAGACATAATCTGTATTATTCTCATCATGGTGATCACTCTCTGGAATTATTCTTAGTAAATTATTTATAATGCTTTATAATCTGTCTTCCTATATGGAAGCATACTTCCTGAGAACAGTTATTCGCTGGGTATCATCAGTGCCCCAGTGTTGGCAGGCAGTAAATATCAACTGATGGAAGGGCATTGTGTGGTCCTTCCATGTACACTTGGTGGGAGGGCAGTATGTGGTACTTCTCAACTATAATTTCGCAGAACACATATCCAGAATGTGGAAGGTAGAACCAGACTAAATCCATCTGTCACTTAGTGCACTGCTGAGAAACAGTGTCCTTGAAGACTATTATCAAAGACTGATAATTATTTTATTGGAGGGCCGAGAAAACAACTTTTAAAAGCCCTTATCCGAGTATACTTGTTATGTAAGTTTCCAGGACTTAAAAGCAGGAACAGCTTGATGCCTTCCTCTATAGAAACTTTTTTTTTTTTAAATAATGCCCACTTATCAGTGGTTTTGTGTCTGGCCTTTTAAAAGAGAGTTTTTACTCAAAGTCCTTGCATGACAGCCTAAGGCCAGGAACACAGAGTCTGCAGCTGATTTAAGTTGGAGGTTAACCGAGCCATGCAGCTGAGCAGCTGTAAGCTGTTTATTAATCCTGTCATAGAGATAGTTAGAGATGCAAATATCACCTGTGGTGTGACACACCGGAATCAATGAGGAATTCTAGGGCCCAGGATATGTGAGTGAAAAGCTTAGTTCTCTGCAGTGAAGTCTCAATGGGTATATAAACAACACTTAAGGGCAGCTCCTTCACCCAGCAGTAGATGACCAACTCAAAACAAACACAGTGGTATTTTTGGAGACATCATGTTCTTTGTCTCGTATTGCTTTGTCTTATTTTTTTGTCTTATATGGATTTACCACCATTCTGATCTTTTGCTTGTATATTATAGTTTTTCTGAATTTGTGTTTTCAGAAGGTGTGTGCATGTGCATGTGTGTAGTGTGTGTCTCATGCTTTTCGGTTTTGTTGTTGTTTTATGATTTTGGTTTGTTTGTTTTATTTGCTTTTTGTTTTAAGAGAGAAAGAGAATGAAGGAGTAGAGTTGAATGGGTTCGGGAAGGTAGGAAGAATTTTGGAGGAAGAATAAGAAAGCAATTCATGATCAGAATATAATATATGAAAAAATATTTTCAATTTAAAAATTAAAAAACACAAATTTGGGCCGAAGCTGAGAAATTCGTCTCTGAGAAACTGAACTAGGTGTATTTATGGGAGTGTTCCCTTTGCTCTGAATACTGTCCCTTTCCACACTCTGTCACATGCTACTCTTAACATTTTACTGAATCTTCTTCAAATCTTAGTTTAAATGCCCTCTCCTCGGTTATCTTTCCTTCATACATCAGGTTACATAAAGAGACTATACACATATCCATACTTTAAATCATCTATTAGATTATAAGTTATAGTAATTATTTAAAAAAGTATCCAGTAAGCAAACTAATAAAGGTCACAGATCCTTGCTCATTGCAAAGGAAAGGAAGGGAGGGAGAGAGAGGAGGAGGGAGGGAGGGAGGAAGGAAGGAAGTAAGCAAGCGAGCAGGGCATGGAGAATGAGAAAATTTGAATTTGCCTGGCCACAGTACTACTGGTATTAGGAGTGAAGATAGCTGTGCTGGGGAAGGGGACTGGACTATCCCACTTCTCTGTGACCTTTACCAACTAGATCACAAAGACATTCCCTGCCTAATTGTTACTTCCAAAAAATCATTTCTACACATGTCCAGACTTCTCCTAGAAGAAGAAAATACTGTTTCCATGTGACAGCTACTAATAAAAAATTAAGAGGTAATTCAGAAGATGCAGAAAGAGTTAGTTTAGTTAATGATGCTGGACCACTGGATACCTACATGGAAAACACAGTATCTAGACTAAGGCCTTCTGTCAATCACAAACATTAACACTAGGGGAAAGTGAGATCTAAAGGTAAATTACAAAACTGCCTTACCCAAGTCTGCTAAATCCATTACTCCTTCTTTTCCTAGATGCTTAAAGAATAGATTAAGTTTAGAGAAAGACTAAGAGGAAGATTCAGGGAAGCATGCATATCCCCAGCTAGCAGCTTCCCTGGAGAGGGACAGACAGTTGCCTACTAATGAACCTATTTCAGAGATAATTCTCAGTGATGCACTGTTTACAGAATTGGAAAAACATATAGTAAAGCATTATCCTTGTTTATCATCCTCAACAGATTTCATCATCCTAACTGCTGATCTTTTGATGATAAGAATGTGTAACATTCACAACACTATCTGCTTTAGTTAGCTGATAATAATTACTAGAGTCAGATAGTGTTGTATTTTCAACTTTTGAATTCTCTTCTAAACTTCTAACATTTCATGAACATAATGGTATGTTGAAAGTGCTGGTGAGAGCAAAAGCATAAAATGCCATTTATTTATTTATTTATTTATTTATTTATTTATTTATTTATCCTGAAATGACCTAGACTTTTTCCATCCTACTGCCTCAGCCTCTAACATTTCACGAACATAACTGTATGTTGAAAGTGCTGGTGAGAGCAAAAGCATAAAATGCTATTTATTTATTTATTTATTTATTTATTTGTCCTAAAATGACCTAGACTTCTTCCATCCTACTGCCTCAGCCTCCCAAATGCTGGTATTTCATGTATCTCCACTTTCTGTATCATATGTGAGGTTTTTGTTTGTTTTATAGGAAGAATAACTGCAGTTATTCAAGGAAGTACATTGTTGTTGCTCACCGTACTAGCAGACTGACAGACTGACTACTTTCCCTGGTCTTCTTGTAGAGGGTGGCTTGAGTTTGGGGCAGTCACCCAGCATCTCCTGGGTGTATAGGTGTGAGCCACATACCCAACTCCAAATCTCAAATCTGTGAGAAGACTGGCCCTCCATGTAGCCCTTGGTCTTCCAGTTCTCTGTCAGTGTGGAAACCTCCTTGAACAATGAATCCTTTTCTACAAATCATTGTTTAGGGAAGAGATAGCCAAGAAAATGACCCAGTCCAACTGAAGGAGAAAACAAACTTTTAGGTTGGGAAAAAGCTGTATTTATCAGCACACCATGGCCTGAAGTATCTTGAATAACTACAAATGTAAATATTTGGATTTGTGTCTTATCAGTATCATTCATCAGTCAAGAAAGATCAAAAAGTAGAGAAACTTGACATGAATTAGAATATCCTTGCTTAAGATCTATATATTCTACTATTGCTTCTTTATCATAGTAAAACAACACATCTCCGATAACACATACCCATGTTCTGGACAAGAATTCTACACATACTTTCTTGCCAAGTTTATTTTTAAAACATGCCTATTATATTTAGGGATACCTAATGTATATGGACCAAAAGCACTTGGAATATTAGATTCAGTTATAGTCCTATGAAGTGGGAAAAGGGATAGAAGCAAATGAAAATTTCACATATATATATATATATATATATATCAAATTATATATATATATATATATATATATCCTGAGATAGGAGACTGTGTGATAATTTCCTAGAAAGTTGTAACTTTTAGGAGTTGGCTCATCGTTTTACAATTAATATTTCAAATGTAAATAAAGAAAATATCCAATAAAAAATTATAAGATAAAAATGAAAACTCAAAGGAATTAAGATTTAATCTGAATTTGCCCTTTCAATACCTTTGTGATTAACTAAGCTAAATAATTGTCTTAAAATATATTGTTTTAAGAGTAGGATACAGTTGTGTTTCACTTGACATTCACAGGAATAAGGCAGGTCTTTGAGAAACATGGAAGATCAGTATTGTTTATTGTTCTTGAAAGAAATAAAATAGGTTCCGCTTTTGTGTCGGTCTGGAAATTTTACTTGGTGGGTTGTTTGTTTTTAGAGAGTCTCACCATGTAGTTCTTGCTCGCCCGGAATCTCCTATAGACCAGGCTGGCCTTAAACTTGAGATGATTATCCTGCTTTTGCCTCTCAAGTGCTGAGATTACAGATGGTAGCTACAATGCACATCTCAGATTGGCCTTTAAGTATTTTTCTTAGTTACCTTCAGGTATCAACTGGACACACTTTAGGGGACCTCAGTTGAGGGATTGTCAAGGTCATCCTAGCCAGTGGGCACAAGTGAGAGGCACTGTCTTTCTTGCTAATTGATGTAGAAGGACCCAGTCCACTTTCGGAATCAACAAACCATTGTGTGTTCCAGTCCAGAGGTACTTACTATCCAGGTAGGCCTGGATTCTATAAGAAACCCATTAACCATAAGGCAGTGAGAATCGAGGAACTAACATTACCCTATAGCCTCTGCTTCCAGTCCCTCTTAGGCTTCAGTTCCTGCTCTGACTTGAGTTCTTTGCATGGCGATTAATATTGAGTTGGCTCATTTTATTTCTTCCACTGTTGGCTTTACAAAGACTTAAACTATGTCTACTTTTGTGCGCATTCTCTTGATCTGTACATTTTCTTAGAAAATGGTCAGCCAGAAAGTATACCTGAAGTATTTTCTATACCTTAACTGGCTCAGGTTTTTATGAGTTTCAGTAAGCAGCAGACCTTTTAATAACATTATATGTATAGTATTTAAATTTTACATAGAGCATACACATTCTGTGCAATTTGAATTATGTGCCAAGTGCCAAAAAATAATAAAAAATCACACCCCATGAGTGCACAGCATGTATGTATCTCTCTCTATATGGATATATATGGATATGTATGGACACACAGACACACACACACACAAATAGCTACTTGCAATAGAGAAAAATAGACAGATTAGCATAATTACTTCTTTCCTCAATATCCTTGGCAGGAGAGAACAGCCCCCCACTGGTACAGAGCTGTTCCATCTGCCATTCTAACTGCAAGAACAGTTCGTTTTCTTGGAAAGATGATTTATGGGACAACCAAAGCTATCTTTCATTTAAAAATATTATTATGTAGAATGCCCATGGAATCTATTGTTGGATCACTAGTGAGATTCTGTAATGTCCAAAACTCTGAACCAATGGATCACCAGCACCTTCTCTTCCCATGCTGCCAATCTCTTCAATGCATAGATAATGCCCTAGTCTTTTTTGAAGTCCCTATGACACTATACATGATTTATCAAGAAAGGACTTTACTTTAATAAATCTGCATGTGGATCATGATTATTGACAGTGAGCAATGGGGAAATGTTTTGAAAGAAGTACCCATCAGGCTAGTGATTGCACATAAGCAATGAGTAATGTGATCATAATGTTAGGAGCATGACAGTGGTAACTATTGCCTTTTAATCTACGGAGGCTCCGTAGTCAGGTGAATACAAACGGGTAAGTGTTTAAAAATAAAATGTCAACAAACTCTTCCTTGGGATTACAGGTCAGATATCCTGAACCATTCCAGGGGACAAAGCCATATTTTAATACACTGTGTTCTAATCAATTTAAATAACACAACAGGCAGATGAAATTTCCTTTCTTCCTAATACTTTTCCCCATCTTGAAAATCAATAAACAATAAGAAATATCTAGAACTTTATATTTTTCTTATTAAAAATAAAATTTGGTAAGTATATTTTCTGGGGAGCCATTTACTCAGATCGACGAGTCTTGCACCAACATGTCAGGCCAAATGTAATCAAAGAACTTTGCAAGTGTATTTTGGAAGGGTAGTTTAAGTTAAAGAACAATAAAATAGAAAGAGAATGTAGCATTGTGCTGTTTCATTGAACTAGCTGTTCAAACACAGTAAGGGAAAGGAGCTAGATCAGCTGGCTGTGGGCTCTCCATTCCTCTCACTGCTTGCTGTCTTTTATAAGGCTGGTGAATCTTCAAATTTCTTATTCCATTAGGTTTTACATGTGCCTTTTAATAACTTCTATTTTATGTTTCCATTAAGCTCTCATTCTAAACAGTTCCCATTATTAATTGATGTACAAGCTTTGTGGTATTTATTTTTGTAACTGTTGCCTCACTAATGGTTTGATTTTCTTCTGAATTTCAGATGCCATTAAGCTGCCAAGGTCAATTAACATATTAAGAATAACCTGGGAATAACAAACAGGTTAAGAATAATAATCATATCTCAAAGAAGTCCTCAGAACACTGACTTTGGAAGACAAAACATGTTGCTTTAACTCAAACAGATCTTTCAAGGATAACAAAGAATGAGCAAAAATTAATATGGCAATGCCTCTGAAGCCCTCTCCTCTGTTCCAAACGGAGTTTGGAAGATCTGGTGTGCTTCGTCGTCTCCTCCTCTCAGAGTACTAGCTGAGATATGATGTGAGGCCTTGTCCAACCATATTGCTCTGCATAAACAAGAGGGAGAAATGCTTCCTGGACGACTTTCAGCCATACTTGGTTTGTAAAGCGTTAATGTTTGCAAGGGACTGAAGCTGGGAGCACTTTGCTATCCTTTGGCCCTGTGCTCACTACCTCACCTTCTCTGTCCAAGTAGCAAGTCACTAACTAGATCAAGCCTTGCTGCTGATTTCCAAGAGCTCTGAATTCTCCAGCTTTTTCTTCCCTGATGAGTATGTGAGACTATTTTAGGAGTGTGTAGTTGGAAACCACTATTTCGGGTAACCTACATTTTCTAAAACAATCTTAACAATCTAAAAACAACAACAACAACAACAACAACAACAACCACACCAAAACAAAAACTCAAAACCAAGAAAGCCAGTTTGGTCGTAATTTCCCAAATAGTTCAGAAAGGCAAAAGCAGGATTAAAAAAAATTTTTTTTAATATTCATCCATCAACCAAGCAACCAAACAAGAATTACTGTCTATTATCCAATGATTAAACTACTGTATTCTCTCCAGATATGTACTAGGTTCTGTAACTGCACCTTAAATTGGTTTCCTTCATAAACATAAATTACATTTAATACACACAAACTTCTTAATTCACGCTTTTTTGTATTTTAAAAGCATAGTTTTGCTCATTAATTGACAGTTAAAATTCATGAGTATGTTTGTCACCAAAACTGTAACAGATAAAGAATAGTTTCCATTGAAAATAAATTACTAACTCTGCAGCAGTAAAATCTAATAACAAAATAAGACCTGAAAAATCTGTCAGTAATATTCACAATCCCGGATTTAAATTCCATCCATGTGAATCACTTAATATGTAGATTTAGGTAAGACTTGATTATTTCTTCATTCTCCAACATGTAAATTATCAATAAAAATACAATTTCAAAATTTGAATTTGAGGTTGTACATACAATCTTACATGATGCTAAGCAAACTAAAAAGTGGCGAGAGCCCTTTATAAATTCTTAAAACCAAGTAGTAATACATTTTCTTCATTATTTATCTTCAGAACTAGGTTTACAGGCTTACAGTAGTAGAAAAATAACCTGGAATACTAGAGTGTAGCTGCAAATCTCCCCTTAATAACTATTTAGCATGGCACCATTTTGTGTTCTGAGTCAGATTTTGTATCTAGAGGATACATAAAAACATAACTCTCACACAAACATTCAATAATGTATCTGAAGTATCATACATGCCATATGCATTCAATAAGAATATTATTCCTTTCCTTCTTTAACCAAATGACAGAATATGTTTTATTTGGTCATATAGCAGGTAAATGCTAATGGTACCAGCAGTCTCTGGCCTCTATATAGTGTAATGAGTTATTATTTTTTATCCATAGAAGTTAGTTATACAAGATTGTTGTATTAGAGAGAATATGGGGAACTACTGAGAAAGCAGGAAGCTGAGAATTTTCTTAGATGATAAGGACGTTCTAAATTTTAACATAGATGCCCATTTCTTGTTTGATTATTACTGTCAAGAGCATTTCATAGTGGTGCCTATTATGTTATTGTAACATCACAGTTTTAAGAAGAGAGGGCAAATCCTACAGGTAGTAAATGGAAAGGTTTTTTGGAAAGTCATGCGATTAACTTTAATATGAATCAAGTATCATTAAGCAAATATAGAAAATAAATCCATTTTGGTTTCTGTTGTGGATGAAATGAGAATGGCCCACGTATACTCCATGTTTGAATGCTTCAGCCCTAGGTGGCACTGTTAGGTAGATCTAAGAGGTGTGGCCTTGGTAGAGGAAGTGTGTCACTAGGCTGGTCTTTGAGCTTTCAGAGACACACCCAGTTCATTTTCTGTCCCCTGCTTGTGGATCAAGATGTGAGCTTTCAACATGCTACTCCAGAAGCCTGCCAGTTCCCCACTACGGCAGTCTCAGCCCTCTGCAACTATATGCTCAATATACCTGTATTCTATACATTGTTTTGGTTATGAATTTTAAATATAGCAACAGAAAAATAAACAATAAGTGAGTAATATTTTTATTGAAATGTATTTTTTTTAATTTTCCCCTCAATTTTAACTGAAAATAGGTACTTTTCCAAGCAATATATTCTGATCATGGTCTCCCCTACCCCAACTCATCCAAAATCTTTCCCACCTCCCATTTCATCCCAATCCACAACCTTTCTGTCTTTCGTTATTATATTTTTAAACTGTGAAACTTGCATGAAATGTAGCTACAGTTGTTTATATTAAAATTCAGAATATCTACTAAGAGTACCCCCACATTTTCTCAAGACAACAATGTATTTCTGAGGCAAATATACGCTCTTTTATGTGATCTTTTTAAAGGCATACATCATGATTGTTTGCAGCACAAGCCTCAGTAACCCTGCTGTTCACTGACTAGCACCCTATGCAGAAGAGGCATTTCACACTTTAAATTTGAACATCCTTTGGAAGATTAGAAGAAGCCATCTTGCAAACTCAATGTAATCTAAATTATTTTTTCAAGGGAACTAGTCATGAATAAAGTCTTGTAGCAATAGTGTAAGTTGCATTTGAGAAATCACTGAAAATATTATGTAAAATCTTTTTGTCCCAGTAGAATTAAGTGCCTTGAATGAGTCCAGAAAATACATAAGGCACAAAAATAAATGGCAGACATCAAAATGCTAGTTGTTGATCTTGAATAAAACAGTATTGCTTGGCATTTCGGTTTGATGTCAGATGCAGCCGTCCTCAGACACATCTTGAGTAATAGCATCCCAAGGCAAAGCATGGAGAAACAGCATCAGGACCACACTTTTAATCTGGCTCATTTCAGATGCCCTCCACATGATGTTTTAGATGGGAAGAACTTCCTATCAGTGATCCATCACGTCAGGAAGCATCCTCAGCATTAGTCACACTCACTTCATGGCTATAAATCAGTGAGAGGACATACAACAGAGATTTCACCAATTAAGGCTTATTAAAGAGTAGACAACTGAACACCAAACCAGTGTAAGGTTATAACACAAAGCAGTACGAAAAAAGGATCGACAGATAAGACTCCAAAAAAGATACGTGTATTACTGTTTTTAAAATGTGTCAGGCACAAGCTTAAAACAATACGTTTTTTTAGAAAATAAATAAAGGTCGATATGGATGCCCTCGGTTCCTGTCGTTACTCGGGAGTTTGTCCTTGAGCAGTGCAACCTAAATGGGCAAGCCGGGTTATTTAATGAGTGTACTCAATAACGTAAACAAACAGGATGGAAGCCTCATTGCCCGAAGTACACAGGTCATTCATTTAAACATTCTGTGGGTATTCCCTCAAGAGCAGCACAACTATTGGATTAAAATCAAACACCATTTCACTACAAAATGAGAAACCAAGATTGATTCAATTACCTGAAGGGAAAACCAGTGGCTACAAGGCATCCCTTGCCTCTGTGGATGTTTGAGAAGAGCTAGCTAGAAGGGTTGCTGCGCCGATATTCTACAATTATCACCAGCTGCCATACAAACAACATTGCATCGCTCGTTTACCTGGAGTGTCTGTCACGTCTGTGCACAGCGGTCCCAGCTGCGACCCAAGTCAGACAGTGAACGCGTTCACACTTCGAAAAACAAGCCACCTCACATCTTCTCCTCCCAATGCCTTAGGAATACGGCAAAGATCTGAAGTCCTAGTGAGGTGTACACCTTTAGATTGTAGTTGGGCCAGGTTTGGTGGTTTTTTTATTTGCCTGTCAAATATATGTTTTATGGAGCCACAAGTCCTCATGAAATACAATGGTAAAGCTATTTATAAAATTCACATTAAGAACACAGACACTTACTTAAAAAAAAAAAAACAAAAACAAACAAACTCAGAAGTAACCTTAGGGAACCTGAAAGAAAGTGAAATCTCACCTTTCACACACTTTAAATGTCCCTTGAAATAGTAAATATATAAATAAATAATTAATCCTTTTAATAAAGTTATGTGACTCCAAACAATCAAAGAAATGGCACATTGAGTATTTCACCAAAAGTGTTTATGTCACATCTACTAAGTTTTAAAAAGTCCCCAGGGGAGGGGGAACTCCTAAATACTACATCTGTTGGGGAAGGGGGAATGCAAATAATTCAAATATCAGTAACTTCATAAAATTTCAACCCCTTCATAGGATTCTCCTAGTCAAGGGATACATGCCAAACAGGAAGCAGTCCCTCCATCAATAATGTTACCTCAGCACGTGAGGATCTGGGGACTGTCACCAGAACACAGAGATTGCACAGGACAGTTCCATAGCTAGGAATCGGTGACACAAAGCTTTCTAAGCAGGCATTCCATCCCCAACCTCTGAAGACAGAACGACTGAAGAAGCATCTGGTATCAGACTATGCTCCCCAGTAAGAAGCAAAGGTGATGTACCAATTCCATAACAACAGGACTCAGCTGAGCTAGTCACTACTTGTTGGTATTCATATTCATGGATTCACTAATCTTTCACATTGGCAATGAGACAAATATTATGTTTAATCATCCACATAATTTGAGAATTCATTTATTGGAAAAAACAAAATATACTTTGAGACAGCTTGACAAGTGAAGTGACAGAAATACTTCTTGTGACGGCCATGAAGCATGACATCACTTCAGCAATGCCTTCACCCACAGAGTGAGTGCGTTCTCGGATTGCTGTGCTGAACACAACCTCATTAGTTACTCGGATTCTTGTAGGGTTTTGTTTCTAATCTAATCACTTTGTAGTTACGACTTGTGATCTAAGGAATGAGTCCAAATTTTGTTTTGTATGTGTATTTTTTTTTTTAATCGCTAACAATCTGAACAATGATACCTTGCTGGATCATCGGAATGAATAGCCAAATCTTCCAAAGGAGCAGGTATAAAATGAAATTCTGTTCAAGAAGTGAATGTCCACTTTCACCAACTTTCCGAATTTTGTTTTAAAGGTTCCCCGGGCAAGGCTAGAGAGATGATTCTCTAAAGGGAATTGCTCCCAACCCCAAGGACCTGGGATCATTACTTAGCACCCCATGGTTGAAAGACAGTGCACACTCGTACAAGTTGTCCTCTCACTTTCATTCACATACTATGGTACATATGTCCAAGAGGACATGTGAGTAAGCACGCAAGCATGTGCACGTGCGCACGCACACACACACACACACACACACACACACACACACACACACACAAAATCACACAGTTAATATTTAAATAATCAAGAAATTATTTTTTCATAAATGAGAAAAATTCCAGTCTCTGGTTTTTACTTGAACTCTGAGACGAACTTTTCTCCGAGGTCTCCATCAGGAGGCTGCTCTTCACCATCTTAGGCTCTGTGCGATTCTCACCACAAGTCAGTGACCTGGGATTCCAGATTTTCACTCACCCTTGCAGTTCTTTGATTCATACTCTCACCCTACCATTTCTTATCTTTACTCTGTCAATAAAAGCCAAGATGCTCTTGGATTTGGATACAAAGGTTTTAGAGAACCACTTCTCAAACATAGTTTACACTGATTACCACCCCCCCCCCCATTTCAGTTCATGTTTTCATCAATACCACATACCCATTATTCTCTTCTGCTCTTGGGACCTATCTTAAGACCAGAGGGGATGGTCTAAGTTTTACATTATAATTGGGAAACCACATGGAAAATCATTCTCCAGATAAATTTAATGTATGTGTTATAGATACTTTGAAACAACTTTCTAGGCATTTACTTCTTGGCTTTGCCAAGTTTTGCTGGGAAGCTATTGATATTGATTGGTAATGTCTTGAGTTTGGTTCTTGGGTGGGGTTTATTTTAAACCTAACATTAAGTTTCTAAAATATGTGCCATTAAATACATACTGCACTAATTCTATACTCTAAATATTAATAGTTATTTTACGATTATTTTTTATAATTGTCTTCCTCAGAACAACTGATATTTGTTTCTGACAAGAGATTCTTGTCAAACCGGCTGACTTGGTTCTTTTCCCACCAGGACAGTCAGTCAATGGAGGTCAGCACCAAAGAAAGATAACTGCTAGCCCTTTTGTGCAAAGTAGAAAATGTTGACACCAGTGAGGGTGGCTGTAAGTGTATTTAAAATATTGACACAAGATTGGCAGCTGCTCGCATTCTGCCTGAAAGGTTTACTACTGGCAAGGATTCCCAGCAGCTGCTTGTTGGGAACGTGAGAAAACATTTGGACAGTTAGGATAGCCTGATTTCCCCCCTTAAAATCTGTTTGGCAAAACTTCCTGGCAGTTAATAAGATTGTGTGAAAAAAAAAAAAAGATCTTTTAATGTGTTCCCATCTCTTCATAAAACTTATATTGCCAGTATAGATAATATTTTCAAATTTTATGATTTATACAAATCTCCTAATTGCTGAATAATGTCTCTTTATTAGATTGTAGAAATGGGGACTGGATTGCAAGGCAATATTAATATTTTTAATGAAAGTACTTTTCATAGAGAAACATTCCTTTTAAAGAGATGATATACTCCGGGCTGGGGTACATTTTTAACAGAAAACTGAGATTACAACAGAGACCATGATCACACATTGTGTGATAAATTTGAAGTCTTCATTAAGAAATCAATTTAACTATGTTGGGATTTTTGAGAGCTCATTTGTAAGCATTAATGACATTTACAGGCATAGTTCAAGCCTCTTAACTTAGTCCTGAAAGAGTCGTATGGTATAAACCAGCACAAAGCCATCTCATCCACTCATGACCTCTGTGGAAGACTGTAAGATAACCACTACCTAGGGACATGTAATTTGTATACTCGACTTTTATAATAATTTTCCGAGCGTTTCCTTTCATTAATAGGAGGTCCCCTCTGACTTTAAATGCTTTTCCTCATTCACTTGCAAGTAAGCTGTGGCCTCAGTAGTACCACCCCTTATCTGAGACAGAGCAATCTAAAGCGTATTGATTTATGACGGCTATGTAATTTACACACTCTGCAATTTTCCCGTGTGATTTATTCCAAAAATAGATTGGATATTAGCCTTGGCATTCATTAGAGAAGCCTGCTCCAGTTTTATATTAATCCTGTAACATGTTTGGAAGATTTATACATTTCTAGTATAGGTAATTCTTTGGAAGACTTTAAAATATTTGAAAAATCCAAGTGACTCTTTAGAAATATTTGTGGTAAATCGTTGGATGAAAGCCATTAACATTAGAAACTTGGGGTTACATGAAGATAAACAATGCCATTATGTATGTATGTATGTATGTATGTATATGTACACACACGTATGTAATACATTATATATATTATATATGTGAGCAATATAGTGAACATAAATTTATAACAGTCCCATTTCAAATTATTTCAGGAAAATAAATATAGACAAAATTATAAGAATTATTTACTAGTAATAAGTGTTATCTGATAATATTTATAAATCAATAAAATACCCAGTGTCCCACATGCTATGATTGCTTATCTGTCAAAAAAGGAGATTCTAAAATCTGATGATTAAAAAATACAATACATGAATAATTGACAGATACGAACAAAGGGTAGCCTAAAATTATGCCATAAATTACATTTTTACAGTAATCTTTTATTCAATATTTTCCATTGCTTTGAAATTACTGATGAACCTTGAAGTTTTAATTATTGAGTTTTGTCAATAATTTAGAAAATATAAAGCATTACTTTTCACATTTTACCTAGATTGTTATAATGACTAGACAAATATTTACTTACAAAGCTATTGGATAGATAATAAATAGATGATAGATAGATAATATACTATGCATAGGTACTATTAATAAACTRTTAAAGTTTATTAATAATTTATTAATAGACTATGCATAGATATGGACAGTAATATGTGTTTATTGATGTTAAATAAGTTGTCAAGTCACCAAACAAAAGTACATGTTTCTCATATAACCCAAAGGAAATTAAAATTTATGTAATTTGTTCATTTGTTCAAGTAGTGGCCAGTTGTGGAAAAGAGAACCTCTAAAACCAATAAAATAAACAACCAACACCTAAGCAGTAGGTGGCAACTCTGTTCATAGATCAGCACCACTCATTCCACTGGTGAGAAAGAAGCCAACTGCCACAGCACTAATCACTGGGGTCAGCACTATGTCCCATCTATTTTATTATCAGAATAAGAATTAAATGTATTAAGTATGCCGACAGAAGCATAGGCCCTCACTTAAGACACTGATAGGGCATAGGATGCTCAGAGAAACAGAGCAGCAAGAACCTAGCATCACACAATGGAAATCCACGGAAGGGCAGCCAGGACACAGCCTCACAATGACAGGTGTAAGTGACGATTATCAATGTTTATGTTCTGATTGTCATATAAGATGGCGTAACCTAGAACGACAGGACTATAACATCTCAGAAGAGAGAGAAAAGACAGGGAACAGCCTCCTGATGGAAGGGTAGGCCAGACAAGCCACAGACTGAGACAGTTAAGTTTCCCTTGCCCTCACATGTATATCTCATAGTTAAAAGACTACACATTTAATACTAGGTGCTTCTTTTCTTGAGTACACAAAAGTAGAGTTCTGATTACCTCTATGCATTAATAGTCTTCCAGTATTTATAGTTATTTCAAGGATGGCAATTGTGATTGCTCAGTCACAAAACTACAAAAAAAAAAAAATAGTGACATGTGATTAAGTTATGGTGGCCTCTCATAAATCATTTGTAGTCACTTACTCGAAAATGGGACCTTTTATAGCCTTCCCTATTATTCAAACATATCAATTGAATCAACTTAATTTTCAACTGAGATATTGCTTTCCCTACCTGCCAAAGGATATAATGGGGCTTTTTACTAAATACAAGTAATTAATTTTTAACTATAGAAATAAAAAGACTTTGCAATTTAAAGACTTGATTTTCTTATTATTTTTAATGTAGAAATGGTTGCCCCATGGTTATTATTTGGCAGAATGGGTTGCAGTGGGGCTCCCTGGGCAGCTGCTGACATAATGACAGATTGTGTGCAGAGCAGTGAATGGGAATGATAAATTCTGAAAGGCTCTGGAATTTGTGAATCACAAAAGTAGCTACAGTTCTGAAAACCTAACCATTTGTTCTCAGCAACAAAAGAACGCTCAAAAGCTTTTGTTTAATGAAGTGATTAAAAAAAAAAAACAGGATACAGATGAATTAAGGGTTATCTCTACAAACAGAGTGGAGCAAGCAGCTTGTGAGCCCAAGTGGGAGGATCACACATGCAGACTGGTTAACTTGGAATAAAGGCAATTAATCTGATTTTAACTCCTTCCCATACTATTATTTTCTCCTGGCACTAACATCTTCATTTTTGAAAGTATATGAAAGGAAGAAAATTTTAAGTACGTTTTTCCTTGAAAGATTAAATGTTATTTTTGAAATAGTCAATTATTGAAACGTTACTTAAATGAGTTTGTAGCAAAACTACCTCCAAATAATTGAAGAAATAAAAAGTAATTACACTCTGACCGGAAGGTAGACCAGTTTTGCACAGTGCTACAGGACCAATTCTTCTGATCCCTCGGTTTCCTTACATTTAATGGGCTGTTTTTAAACCTGCACAGTGATATGGAGTGAGATAGCATGCTAGAGGAAATCACAAGAATAGTAATAGGCCATCTACAGGAGGAGGTGTGAAGGAACTCTAACAGAGGATACCGTAAAGACATCTCGCCTGGATTCCAAGGAGTGGGGTAACAACTACAATACAAGATAAAAGCTGTTGAGAAAGTAAGAGTCAGTCTGTTCCAAAGCCCTCTTCTGACCTGATTTTTAACTAATCTTTACTCCATCACATTACTGAAGGGACAGTGACTCCAGCAAAAAACTAAAGATAAATAATGTTGGGGGTCGGGGGGCACTAGGAATCAGAACTGTTTACATTCAGATTAAAACTTAAAACTGAACCCATTGCCATTATAAACGTAATCTCTTAGCGTTTTTCAGATTCCTTAGTTTTCCAAAGTTTGTATAGTAGTCCAATCTTTAGCCCCTTATTGAGTACATGTACATAGAAACAACCACATTTATATAAGCGTTTTTTCTCACGCATTATATCATGAATGTGACAGTCTTATCTATCAATTAGTTCCAATTATCTGTACTGTACTAAATGTTACAGAAATCTGATCTACGAATATCTTCTTGTACCACCCTGGCCTCCTTTTTGTGATGGTACGATACAATGTCTACATAACGAGATTGAAGTCAGGAATGACAGAGTGTTGTAGAAAAGTGTCAACTTTTATTGAATTAATAAGAAACATCACCTGCTCTGAGATGCTAACGGCTACATGTCGGAAGCAGACAATATCAGCAGCTGGAATTATTCTTGGAGCCTTCTCCACTGTGAAGTTCTCATTTCTAAAAAAACACTTTTGGGAGAATGTTGGGGCCAGAGTTTTTTGTTTTGTTTTGTTTTTGTTTATACTTGTGTTTATTCTTTTATGCCTCATCAAAGTGTTGTTGAAGAGCTCATAATTCTGATCCAATGATTAAGCTCATCAAGAAAAAAATTGCTTCTCAAGAAATTAGAATTTCTGTTCTGGATAGACACTAAATATTCCACCTCGTTCAAGCTCATGCCTAGGAAGGCGGCCTCGTAATTCATGCTGCAGAGGCAGAAAAATTATTACTTTAATGAGATACCATACTTTTCTTTCTCAGGTTCCTACCATAGCACTCAGTCCCTACAAGCTACCATAAAGTTCCCATAATGTGACCTGGGTCTTTCCATCCTTCTACTTCCTGACTCAGAAAGGGAAAACTTCCTGTTTCTGTTCTTGTTTTCTTTGGGCGGGATATGCTAGCCAGAACCTTAAATTCTCTGAACCTCAGGTGCCTGCAATTAGGCCCCTTGTCTTTCCTGTGTTTGACCTTTATACTTGCTTAACTCAAGTGTCATGGCTTTTTCCTTTAGTCTCTTCTTCAAGGTAGTTGCTGAGATTTACAGCTTGAGTGCCCTAGATGCTTTTAAAATGCTATTAAAAATTTCTTTAATCTTCCATTTGAGACTATTCTTAAATTCTTGTATTAACTGTACTGAGAACTCCAAAAGATGATCCTGAGCTCCCTGGTATTATCTGGTGATCACCAAGAGACACTAACACTTTGGGTAACCTAGGTAATTTTAATTCTGAAAATAACCCAAGTACTATATTCCTAATTGATCCCTTTAACATCTGTATAATTAGAATTACTTCTACAAGCTGGGCAGTATGGCATACACCATTAACTGCAGCCCTCAAGGATGTTGAGGCTGAGGGATTTTGAGCTCTAAACCAGCTTGAGCTACATAGCAGACCTGAAGGAAACAAGGAAGGAAGAAAGGAAGAAAGGAAAGAAGTAAGGAAGGAAGGAAAGAAGGGCAGAAGGACAGAAGGAAGGAAAGAAGGAAGGAAGGTAGGAAGGATAGAAGGACAGAAGGAAGGAAAGTAGGAAGGGAAGAAGGAAGGAAGGAAGGGAAGGAAAAAAGAAGGAAGGAGGGAAGGAAGGAGGGAAAGAAAGGAAAAAAGGAAGGGGAATGGAAGAGACATAGGTTGGTTTCATTGTTCTAGTGGATTCACTTTCTTCTTCATCTATGGAGGATTCATGAAGTTCTTCCAATGACCTACAACACACTCTTCACTTTGCTCAACATGCAAATCTTTCTCCACCTTTGCTACTACATGAATGATTATCCTCACTTCCTTAGGGAATATCAGATAATCTTGAAAGTCATCCATGACTTCACTCCTTAAGTTCCTTCAGCTGGCATTTACAGTTTCTGATTTTAGTTTACCCATTGCTGCTTTGCTGGATCCTACTACATCAGCAAGAGCAAATAATTTCTAAGTCCACATTCTGTCCAGACTAAAAATACATCAATTGCCTACTGAACACGTTCAAACACCAGGTATCTGTGACACCCCCCCCCCAGCAAAGGGTCTAAAACTATGATGGCATCCTTTCATTTCTGCACTAGTCAGATTTATAATAGCTGGTTAAATTATCTACTTTTAGTAAGAATTGGAATTAGAAAACCTCCACTGACAATTATTCTCCTGGTTCAGGTAGAGCAATTGATACAGCCACTCCATTAATGGGATGACCACCACCCTTCTTTGTCAGCATGTTGGCTGAACACAAGCAAACAGTTGTTTTGCTTTTCTTCTGTTTTTATGTTTGAGTGTGTAGGACTGTGGATTAACATATATGCCTGACACACATATCTTCATATGTCCACACATACAGCTTGGGTAAAATGTGCCTTCCATGTTTACGTCCTTCTACTTGCTTTGTGCATGGGTGATACAGACTCCTTTTAGGCCCCTTCGGCCATAAGAGCTCAGTTCCAATGCAGATTCTTCCAGTGTCATTTTTTTAACAGGTTCTTTACAGTAAATTTTATATTGTTCAGTCCAAGTCTATTCGTGAACCAGTGGAACGATCCCGTGTTTGATGTCTTGACTTGATATCAATAGTTTGAGAGGATCCTGATAAGGTCTTTATGTAGACACCATGTTTTCTGATGCATTGACCGGATACATGTCCTCTTCAACTCTTTAACCCAAAACCTTAGTGCCCTTTAATTAACAACCACATGTTATGCAGTCAACTTCTACTCCTAGCGGTGAGAGCACAAATCCATATCACATGTATGTTACTCCTTCATGATTTCACGGACAAAAAATGATTATATATATATATATATATATATATATATATATATATAT
>BDUI01000033.1:91349-134812 GCA_002335545.1 Apodemus speciosus | reverse complement strand
GGACATCTGGGTTCTTTCCAGCTTCTGGCTATTATAAATAAGGCTGCTATGAACATAGTGGAGCATGTGTCCTTATTGCATGCTGGGGAATCATCCTAAGTGAGGTGACCCAATCACTAAAGAATACACATGAAATGCAGTCACTGATAAGTGGATATTAGCCCAGAAGCTCTGAATACCCAAGACACAATTAACATATCAAATGATTCCCAAAAAGAAGGAAGCAGAGGGTCCTGGTCCTGGAAAGGCTTGATGCAGCAATGTAGGGGATTACCAGGATAGAGAAGTGGGAGAGGGGTGATTGGGGAATGGGCAGAGGGAAGAGGGCTTATGGGTCTTATGTGGAGGGGGGAAGTGGGCAAGGGGAAATCATTTGAAATGTAAACAAAGAATATAGAAAATTAAAAAAAAAGTAAAGAAAGCTCAAAAAAATAAAATTGGGTTTGAAAACTACAGAGCATCATCGACTGAGATTCAGACAGTTGTTAACATGAAGCAATGGCTGAAAATTCGAAAAAAAAAAAAAAAAGGTCTACAGACAAGGAAGGGAGATAGTCTCCATTCCCTACTCAGCAGACATTGTGATACCTGTAATAAAAGGAATTCCACATGCTAGCTATGAAGAACATTTCATCACACACATGACGCCTCTGGAACGTTTATTGTACTTAGTGTTAAGGAAAGTAATGTGGACTGAATCGCTACACAACTGCTCACCATACTGTATCTAATTGCAGATATGCTAAAATGTGAATATAGTGTTGACCTTCGAATGGATAATTTATATGTTCTGGGCACTATGTATAAGCTCTTAAATTAATTCCTTACTTTATTCTTCAAACATGGTAGGCATTTTCTCAAGTCTAAAGTGGGAAAGCTGGCAAAGAGATGTCGATATTTGCTTTACATAGCACAACAAGCAAGGTCAAGGCTGGGATTTCAAATTAATAGTGGATCTGGAGTGATGACTCAATTGAAAAAAACCTTTGACATAAAAGATGGGTAGGCATAAGAGCCATCTGTAATCCCAGTGTGGCCAGGGAGGGGTATGGATCTTACGGTGGAGACGCTTGTCCCGGGAACAACATGGTTAATCATATTTCTAAACCATAAGCTCTGGGATCAGATACTGTCCCAATATAAAGTATGGAGAGTGACTGAGGGAGAAATCAACCTTAGGCCTTCACATCCAGCCCACACATACCTGCACGCACATGGGAACATAACACACACAGACAGACACATACACACACATGTCAAATAAGTGAATACCGTGTTGATTGTACCTTCAATGCCTACTGCTTGCTAGCTATGGATTTATGTCAGTCAATATGTTATTAGGCCGCTTTATTAAAAAGTGGACTTAGAAACATAGGAATATATATACATATATATATATATATATATGTATGTATATTCACTTCCATCTGTATTTTCAGCAAATATACCATAAATCAGAATATTTGCATCTGAAATTATTAATTTCCCACCAACAAATCTAGTTCTGATGTGGAACACATTGGAAAAGCACTTACTGATTCTACATCCAGAATAATTATAGACATAATAATAACTAAAATGAGTCATGAATCTACATTGGGAGTGCTGATAATGTTTATATATTTCCATTTACAGGAAAAGAAACATTTTTAATACCATTTGGGAGACAAATAAATAAACTTTAAAATTATTTATGTGAGTTCTCTGAAATTATGGAGCTTTTAGGTGAAATTTAAAAAGCTCTCCCTGTCAATCATACTTAATTAAAAAATAACTACTCAGTAGTTCTGTCTCATGCAAGTCCCCATAAACATGCCAGGTAAGTTTAGTTTATTATAAAAACAGGAAGAGAAATGCAAGCATCCTGCCCACTCTGGTATCTGCACCCTTCCTTCTGCAAGTTAGCTCATAGCTCTTTCTCCATCATAGCCAGTATTTGAGTTTGTCCTTCATTTCCTGGGACCTTTAGTAGCTATGTAATGTATCTAAGATTCTCACTTAGTAGCTCTGTTTCTACTCAGATGGATTCATCTGAGCAAGTATTCTGTGTTTGATCACTAGCAGTAGATGGGACTGGGACAGAGAAAAACCAAGAAGACAATTAACCAAATAGTATCTAAAATCTTTACTTTATGGCTTCAAATTGGACCTGCGATCTCAGGAGGAAATTGCAGGTCAGAAGGTAAAGTCAAGTCACTCAAGTATACATTTTGTTAAAATGACTCTTGAACACTTGGTCAAGGAGGTTCTGTTTTGCTCCTCAGTGGTGCGATCTGAAGAGACAGACACTTCTGAGAACAGGCATTAAAGCAAACATAAAAAAGCACCTAAGATTTCCATTTCCATAAACAAGATTAGCCCCTGCCTTCCAGCTACCTCATGCCTTTGGACTGTTTCCCTCTTTGTCTCCAGATCTGCAATGTTAGTATTGACAAAGACAAGGCCCTGGGCATTCTTTTTGCCAGTTATATTCTATTTGCTCCTATTAAAACATAAGCTCTCATGAATGAACTATATTGTAGACAGTCTTTAAATGAACAATTTTTATAAAGACAGAGATTATGCATACATGCACACACCAACATGTTTCTATATAAACAAGATAATTACATACATGTGCAAGCTAGCTGTCTATTTGAACAATGTTCTGATTCCCAGACACTGTCAATATCTCTTGTGTAAGCTATAATTAATGTTAGTAGTCTTACAAGTATAGCTTCAAAATTTCCAGTTTGTTTAATGTTATTATATTTCCTTTTATAGTCAATGAAGTAAACAAATGTGATTTAATTTCCTTGCTTTCCTGGGGTACTGTATACTCCAGACATGATAAAAAAAATGAGTATGTTTCAGTATAAATGCAAGTGGTTTTAATTGTGAAAAACTCCTAGCTTCTCCATAAGTTAAACCTGTTCCGTCTATGGAGTTTCACGTAAACTTTAGTATTTAAACCTATATATTTTTATACCATATAACAAAAAAAAAAAAAAAACACTGGAAAGCAGTATTCCTATAGTACTCAAAATAACACAGCTTAAAAGAAAAGCAGTAACTGGGACACCAACCCAGCACAAGACCTTTGACCTAGTATTTGTCCCGTCTGTAAGTTGTGCTAAGCAATGGTGGACAGAACTTGTGAGACTATTCCAACTTGTGACCATGCCATGAGAGGTAACCCACTYCTAACACTGYCCTGGCAGGCCAGGAAAGAATCAAATACAGACACACACACACACACACACACACACACACACACACACACACACACTGCTATACTCAGAGTGGTGTCTTGTCAGTCATCAGAGAGGCTTCCTCCGGCAGCAGATGGGAGCAGGTTCAGAGACTCACAGCCCTCCAATATGTAGACAGTCTAAACTGGAGGTCTCCATGGGTCCTTCCCCTTGGAACTTGGAGCCCCCATCAGATGAGGGAGAGGAAATATGGTAGGAGTCAGAGAGAATGGAGGACACTGTCAAGCATGGGGCCTGCATGGTTCTGCACCAGGTCCTCTGCATATATGTAATGGCTGTTAGCTTGCTGTTTTTGTGGGGCTCCCCACAGTAGGAGCAGGTGTGTCTCTGACTCTTCTTTGGAGACACTTTTCCTGCGATTGGCTTGCCTTTTCCAGACTCCATATGAGATTCTTGCCTTGTCTTATTGAATCTGATTTCATTGTGTATGGCTGTAGTCTTTTGGAGGCATGCACACACATAAATATACATGCTACACGCACACGCACACACACACGTGTCACAATAAGAATCAAATAGAGAGACTATCGATCTGAGAGTTAGGAAACGCAAATCAAAGGAGGATAGCTGCAAGGATCTGGAATGAGAAAAGAGCGAAGAGAAAGTGGTTTAATTCTATTTCAATAAAGCACATTAAAAAATGTAAAATGAGATACAAGATAAAAGAACACACAAAAGAATATTTAAAAGAGAGAGAGAGAGAGAAATGCACACTTTAAGCTCATTTAGATTCCACCAGCCATGTTTAAAGGAGAAGCATAGCTCTCATCCATCAACAAAGCAAATGGAGAGCATTAGAGAAAGCCACAACAAACACAGTTAATGGATTGTGTGTAGCCCCAGCCCAATGTGTACATCTGCAGCACAGATCCCACATCTCCGGCTTAGGGAACAGCTCAGAAGAGGGGGCAGACGTATGCTAAAGCTAGGACACCAGGAAGTCTACCATGAGACTGCCTCTTTTAGAAATGACTGCTTGAACAAGACTGGCATAATGACAATATCAATGTACAACCTAATGAAGGGGTTGTGGGAATCTCACTGCTTCTCACCTTAGACAAAGATCTAAGAGGGAAAATTAGCCTCTCTAAGGAATGAATGCCCCCATTGTTTATTTAATACAGTGTAGTCAACACACAAAACCATACACAAGCAAACAATACAGTGAGACTCTGCAGGTGGTATTTACATACTTGTGCAAATAGATATGTGTGTGCACATGTGCATGCATGTGTGCAATAATAATAATCAAAGATTTGGTTATCAATTTAAAAGTAAGAGAGGGCATGATAGGGGTTGGAGAGAGGGGAAACGTGCAGAGATAGAGGGCAGAAAAACAAGTAGAGGTGAAATAACTATATCTTAATTACACTATAAAAATGCAAGAACTCATGTGAAATTATATTAGTTTTGATTTATTTATTATACCTAGAAATGCAAGATATTAAAATTTTTCGAGCTATATATTTACTGGAGAAAAGCATAGTCAACTGGCTATCATTTTGGTCAAATTAATTCATTATAAATAATGTATATGAGAACTAAAATATCTTAGTTCTAGAGATTATACTGTTATCATTGCACATGTTAAGAGTTATAGCAGAAGACAAAATGTAAGTCCACATACTTAAATTTAGACCATTGTCAATGTCAAAAATTAGGAAAGCTGAATTTTTAAAAAAAATGCTGAATTTTACAATTTCCATATTAACGTTTCTTAAACTATTAAACAGGTTATATTGATAATCTAGGGGTGCTCAAAACTGCTTACACATGTAATAGAATACTTAAAGGACACATGAAAGGCACCATAATTCTTTCGCAGTTGAAGGTATTCCTTCCCCGTTATTAGACAAAGATGGAGGTATACATTTGTAATCCCAGAACTCAAGAGGATAAAGCCAGAGAATCTGAGTTTAAGTCTAGCCTAAAACTAAAAGGTGAAAGGAGAAAAAAGGCAGCAAAAAGATATTTTTAAGTATCTCTCCCATAAGACTTCTATACCAAAACACAACTGCTAATCTGTAGGATTACCATACTTTCAGAGTCCGTATAATTCCATGCAATATTCCTTAGTTGTTTTATAGAAAGTTATCCAAAAAAGCATAGAAGAAAACAATGCGGCACACAGTTACATAGTTCTGTGGATAGACTGAGCCCAGACATGGTCTCATATAGCATAGAATAAAAAATAAAGAATTAACAAAAAAACACCAATTTGTCTTAAATTTTAGTATTTGTTTAATCTCAAGAGAAGACAATGGAAAAGTCAAGAAACACTTCTACATTCAAAGATTTTCCTGAAAGTTTTAAAACAAATCTCATTCACAACTTCTCTTCCTGATGGCATACAAGAAAAAAAAAAGTCAAATAACTCTAAATCACTTCAATATTATAGCATAACTTACAACTGTGCTGTAAAGATAATTATTGCTAAATATATGTCTGTATAATCTACTGTATAGAGTATAATTGTCTAAATTTTGCAAATGACCATTCAAACAAAATTATTTATGTCATTTTAAAAAGTCTGGCACTATTTTAAGTATCTTATTAAACATAAATTGGAAAAAGAGAAAGTGGTATAAAGTATAATAAGCTAACATTTCTGAGATGTTAATACTTCTCATGAGAGGATTTATATGTACTTTACAAAGTCTATGCTGAGTTCATCATTTTCACTGAAAATTATCAGTAACATACATTTGAGTCCATAAAAGTTCAACGCTTGAGAATCAGCAACTGAATGGAAGATAGAGCTGTTTTAAATTGGTATGATTCTTCTACTATGGTACACAGTGAAGTCTATATATGTATATAAAATTTTATATATATTATATATATATATCAGAAAGTTTGTGTGTGTGTATGATAAGCATGTGTGTACCATTTTCCTTAATTTTTGAATTATTTTCAACTCTCCTGTTCACCAGTGTCTTGGATAAAGAGGTATCCCCAAGTGATAAATTTTAAATAGCCAGTTCTCATACATAAAAAAAGAAAATCTCTCTAAAGTAGTCACTCACTTAAAAAATTAGGAAAAAAAACTCTAGACCTAAACTGGAGGAAGTAGATTTCCGACAATTCAGAGAAAAATTTTCAAAATGAGCCTTCCTTCTTCCATGTATCGACACAAAACAATGGGGGTTGTTTCTTGCCTGCTTTAACACATTGCACAGCTCCTACGTTTAACAATGAAGTCCAATATATTTACTATCCTGTATCAGGGTAAAGCATTACTATGTGAGCTAGCTTTAACCAATGATGGAAGGGGCCTTTATTAAGTAACTTAGAAAATAAACATATACTCTACCATAATCTTGCCAGGGAATGATATACAATGAGGACCTTGTACCATGATATCTGAAAGCAATGCTACTACATATTAGAAAAGAATTTTCCACTAAAGACATAAAAAGATAATAGGACTTTCTTAACTCAGCTTTAAAAAAACCCAAAATTTTGACATCTCATTAAGAAAAAAAAATGTGTCCTTTTAATTAATGTCTTTGTTAACTTGGTCTTCCGTGGCACAGTCTAAACGAGATTCAACTAAAAACTATCTTTTGTTTGTGTGAAAGGAAAATACCTTAGTGATAGAATGAGGGATATCCCTGAGACCAGATAAATACTTCAGAAAAACATCCCAGACAAAGGTGTTCTCTATAAAGCTTTTTAACATAGACAGTATACAGAAAGGAGCACCTTTCTCCAAGCAGCTCCAGTTGAAGGAAGTTTGGAATAATTCCTGTGTTAGTGGAAATCAGTAGCTTACCCAAATTCAAGGAGCCTACTAAACAAATCCACAATGTGGAATGTACTCAATGCTGGTGTTTTGTTTCTTATAAAATGAGAGAGGTCTGCAATCTTTATGATTGCCAAAGCAAACAGAGGTCCTTATTTTATCAAAAATAAACAAATAAGCAAACCCTTAATATTAGAAGGAGGAGGTGAGCTTACGATGTAGATGAAGAAAACAAAAAGTTTAAAAAGAAAATGTGCATGAAACTACTGATCATTTAAAAAAAAAAAAAGCATTAGATTTCCTAGTTTTGAAATACTGTCCCCTAATTCTGAATAAGGGAATTACGGGCAGTGTGATAATTCGTATATGATTGGCCCAGGGAGTGACCCTATTAGGAGGTGTGACCTTGTTGGAGTAGGTGTGTCACTGTGGGTGTGGGCTTAAGACTCTCACCCTAGTTGCCTGGAAGTCAGTCTTCTACTAGTAGCCGTCAGATGAAGATGTAGAACTCTCAGTTCCTCCTGCACCATATCTGCCTGGATGCTGCCATGTTTCTGCCTTGATGACAATGGACTGAACCTCTGAGCCTGTAAGTCAACCCCAATTAAATGTTGTCTTTTATAAAACTTGCATTGGTCATGGTGTCTGTTCACAGCAGTAAAACCCTAAGACAGGCAGGAGGAAATACTGAAATTTCATTCTTGTTCTTTTTCTTTTTTATGAGTCACAGAGAATGCCAAGAAACAACATAGTTATAAATCCATTAAGGTACTGAATTCATGAAACCTACAAGGCTTCCATGAGGAGGGAAGAAATCATATAAAACTGAATCACTATGTTAGTTTAGTCTCCCAATTATTGGATAATTATATGCCATTTGTTAATTTGCCTCAGATACATGTATGTAATTTAAGGTCAAATTTTCTTTTCATTTAATGACATCCATCATTACCTTAAAGTACTTAAATAATTTCTGTACAACAAAATTTAAATATTACTACCAGACAATTACAATGTCTGCAAGAAATGGAAATTCTTTGAAAATATCTCAGCTAAGGCAAACTAGTTTTCATGGCAAGGTAAAAAAAAAATCTTAATTATTGAAAAACTATTAAACAGGTAGCTTTAAATTCCATTTTAATACTATAAATGTATATAGATTGCTAAGAGTGGCATAAACTGCCATTGTAAACCATGTACAATATTGTATGGTTTCTAACAATAGAGCCAAGAAGATAAATCAAGGCTCAAATTATCATATTTCATACTACATTCCAATGCCAAGGTAACATAAACAATTTACCAAAAAGATGAACTCTGTGGCCAAATAAATCTAAGTATTTTAGTATATTTAAGCGTGATTTAAGGGACTGTAAGCAAACTAAACATGATTTTGTTATTCTCTTATGAGTGAGCTACAGAAGAAAAAGGAAACAAGGAAGTGAGAGAGAGAGGGAGGGAGGAGGGATAGAGAGAGAGGAGAGAGGAGGGATGGGGAGAGAGGAGGGAGGGGAAGGGAGGACATGGAGAAAGAGGCAGAGGAAAAGTGAAAGCCTAAATCCCAGGTAACAAGTAATAACAAGAGACTTTTTACAAATTGTTTTTTTTAGAAGTCCTTGTTGTCTCTCTCTTTTATTTAGTATCACACTAAATGAAGTCACAGCCACAGAAATGCAATACGCATGCCACAAAGACAAACTCTTAGACAAAACTGAGCATCTCTAGCATAATCCCTATTCAAATCCAACACACAAAAACTGACCACTTAGCCCTAAGACTAAGATGAAACATATAGAATTAAAATGTTATTTGGGAGGGCTGAAGCGATGGCTACTGGTTGAGAAGATAGCTACTCTTCCAGAACACCCAGGTTCAATTCCCAACACCCACACGGCAGCTCACAGCAGTCAGTAACTCATGTTTCAGGGGATCTAACACCCTCAAGGGGACATACATGCAGTCAAAACACCAATGTAATAAAATAAAAATAAGTAAGTTATTTTTTAAAAACTCAGCTACTTTTTTTGTTAAAAAAGTTGTTTTCACAATGTTCATAGCAGCCTTATTTATAATAGCCAGAAACTGGAAAGAACCCAGGTGTCCCTCAACAGAAGAATGGATACAAAAAATTTGGTATATATACACAATGGAGTACTATTCAGCCATTAGAAACAATGAATTCATGAAATTCTTAGAGAAATGGATGGAGCTGGAGAACATCATACTGAGTGAAGTAACCCAGTCTCAAAAGAATACTCAAGGTATGCACTCACTGATAAGTGGATATTAGCCTAGAATCTTAGAACACCAAAGACACAATCCACCTACCAAATGCTGTCCGACAAGAAGGAAAGAGTAGACCCAGGTTCTGTAAAGGCCCAATGCATCAGTGTAGGGGAATACCAAAACAGGGAAGTGGGAAGGGGTAAATAGGGGAACGGGGAGGGAAAAAGACATATGGGACATTGGGGGGGGGGGAAACCAGGAAAAGGGAAATGAAATGTAAATAAAGAATATATCCAATAAAAAAGTTGTTTTTCTCTATTGAAAACAAAGAATAACTGTCATAATTCAATACCCCCCAGGGCATACAGTTTAGCAGGTAAGATGAAGAGCTCTGAGAATCACGAACAGTGGGATTTGCAAAAAGAGACCTGTAAAGCAACTGTGCTCAAAGAAGGTTTAAACATGTGATAAATGGTCCTGCCACTTGTTCCTTAACCTAAGTGTAGAGTCTTGGAAATGAAAAAAAACAAACAAGAAACAGTTGAGACAGACACATCAAAAAAGATATTTCCTCATGTTTTAACATAAAAGAAAATCATGAAGTATATCTGCTTGCCCACAAATCGTAATATGTATCCATATCTCTTCTCGTGTCCCATTCATATATCTATGAATAAATACATTATGCATATGTACATGCACATATATGTGTATTCATGTGAATCTTGAAGATAAAGGCAGTGTCCCAGATGAAAACTAAAGCTCTGTACATAACCTGTAACATTTGTAAAAAAAAAAAAAAAAGACATTGCAAATTTACTTCATAAGCTAAATCTATAATTTTTTAAAAGTTTTTCAAATGTTAAAATTTTGTTGTGATTCCCATTTAGAGTTATGATTCTTTAATTTGTAAAATACCAGATGCTAATTTTGCAGTAAAGTTTTATACTAAGTAAGTAAGCCCAAGGTCAATTCTTTTGCAGTGAGTACATCATCTTTCCTTGATTTCCCAAAACCACACTCAAAAGCTATGGCCAGCCACATCAAAAACACATTTTTAAATATTAAGATGATTAGGCAAGTTCGTATGAAAAGATGAATCAAAGCCATTAGTATGACTTTACAAACATAATGAAACAGGGATGGTCTAAGTGCAGGAGAACTTGAATGAGATTCAGAAAGATACAGACGAAGTGAAGTGAAAGCAAGGGTGTTGTAAATATAAGCAGTGTGTTTAATAGCTCATAATAGCATGGCTTCTTCCTGCCTTTTCTTTTTAATTCATGCCCTCAGACCTAGATAAATAGAGCTTAGCAATTGCTCAACAAAGTTTCTAGAATGTCTTCAAAAATTTTAACCAAATGTCTTCAAAATTTAAACCAAAATATATTCTTAACTTATTATATTGAAATTTCTTGAATGATTAAAAACATTGATTATAAAACTACTCATGTTTTTAGACAAAAAATAAGAAAGATATATTTTTGTATTCACTATTCAGTCACAAAAGTTCATAATAATCTGTGGTGAGACATCACTTATGACACTTATTTCTTATGGTTTAGCACTATTATTTATCTAGGGGTGCAGACTTTAGTAGTTATATAAGATAAATATAGAATTCGTAGAAATTGACCTAAATTGGCAGAAAAACCTTATGCTAATATTTCAGAAGGGAAGCTAGTGGTATTGGTGGTTAAGGAAGTTGGCCGTATGTTTCTCTATGATTGTCTTGCAATGTGATGCTAATTTCTGGACAGCTCTTATGACAGAAAAGCATTACATATTTAAGCAGCTGTTTGTAGGAGTCTTGAAGTTAAGAACTTAAGTATCCCTTCACATTAGTTATGAGGTTATGAAAAGAAATTGGTCTGGACAGGTTATTTCTTCAAGGATAAAAATTCAGAATACACTGAGTCAATTATATTCTGAGGTCCCAGGACAAGGAGACAACCTTGTGATTGTATATACAAGCTGGTAAGGTTACATAACTGCAAGATTAAAAAAATGTCCTGGAATCTGGACCCTGACTATGGATCAGTTCAAGGTAAAGAGAGATTAAGGGCATCATATGGTCATCCCAATTTTGGACCCAAACCAAAGAGGCAATGATGTAATTAGAGTAGTCCACTTGGTAGTGGGTAAACTATTCCAGACCTTTGAATACTAGTATGAAATTGGATGAACCTTGAGGATAAACTTAAGGCTTTGGCATCTGAAACTTTTTTTAACCCCATCGAAATTCAATTCATAAATTGTAAAATACTATGGTTTTCTTTTATCCTTGAACATTCAGTCGAGGTTGAAACATCCAGGGATGATATCTGCTGTATTTTGGAGAAGTGAAAAATCTATGCTCTGCCATTTTTGAAAATTAGTTGCTAATATGAATGCCAGTGTCCCTCTTTTCTGAAGAGTAGAGAAGGTGAGGCATTGTGATCATCAGACCTGAGAGGGCAGATCTCACAAAGGCTGACAACAGAGGAGCAACTGCTTAGAGGGTGTAAAGGAGCCAGGCAGTAAAGAAAAGAGAAAAGTATCAGAAATGAAGACCTCAACCATCTATTCCTGAACCACATTGAGATAAAGCCCTGGGAAATGCTCAGTTCTTTTACTAATAGCATGTATTATTAATTCTTTAAGAACTTCACGCTATGGATTTTGATCATTTTCCCACCCACTTCTTCCAGCTACTTCAAGATGCACTGCCTCCTACCTTAGGATATTTGAGAAAAGAAAAAAAAGGAAAAGATGAAGAATCAAATCATTTTATATTTCTGTAAAGTTACATAGAAGACTACATATATTTTACCTGAAGTTATACTGCTTAGTAAGATAATGCTCCATCATCAAACCACAGGCTACCTACTGCAAACCTCAGTGTCAGGCAGAGGAAACCTTCTTATCAGTTATCAGTAGTGGGATTCCAAGAGATCTCCAAAATAATATGGGCAATTACTTTTGGTCTCAGTTGACTTTCAGAGGAGAGTAAGAACCCATTGTTGAAGAAACTATGCTCTTTAGACATATAACTAGGAGGAATTGATGTGGATCTAAAGCAGCTGCTTCTTGAGGAGTTTCTTGTAATATCAAAAGACCTCAGGCAATCTGCCAAGGGAGAAGAGAAATTGAGAGACCTAAGAACCACAATAGTGACCAGAACAGAAGATCTAAAAGACGCAACAGTAGCATGTATGACTTGGGATTATCCAACAGCTACCTAATTGGTTTTAACACCTTTGCAAGTACAAGTGAATTCCTGCCTGGTAGTGTAGACTTAAGCAATTACTCATGGCTGGTGAAGCCATGGTCCCTTGAGGAGAGCCTACTACTTCTAGTTTCCTAAACTAGTAAGATTTCTACCTGCATCTTAATTGCTAATCCTTATACCCATGAACAAATATAGATTTAATCCGTTAGCAAAGAACCTATTTATTTATTTATTTATTTATTTATATATTTATTTATTTATTTATTGCGGACAGATACTACTGCAGAAAGCCACAACTAGTCAGAGTATGGACAGCAACTGAACAGCAACTGCATATAGGGTGAGGGATCCCAGTGCCAATAATAACATTGACAACACAACCCCTATACTTAAGGCTCGGGGAGTATCTTAAAAGAAAGAATAGAAAGAATGTAAGAGGCAGAGGACAGAATGTCTGCTGTGAGACAATATCTTGCAGAAACAAAACAACAAGAAAATCAAAACAAAATATTCAGTTCCTAAAGGTTTGTTTTAATGGCAAACCATCCTAGCCATCGATTCCTTGATACAAAGAGGTAATAAATGCATCCTGCTGGATTCGAGTAAGACATGCACACATGTGTTGGTTTATTTGCAAGGAAATATGAGGATATAATAGTAATATTTTAATCTTTCCAAGCTGTAACAAACCATAAGTGACATAAATACCCATAGTTTTAGGGTCATACCCACAATGTGTGGTCTACTATAGTGTTAAATGGACCTGTGTTTGGTCCCTTAATATTCTGTATTGCATGAGAACGTATTTCAAAAGAAAAGCCATGGAGAAACTATAAAATTAAATAACTGGAGCATGATTAAACTGAAAGATTTTATCTGTCATTTGAGAATTTGAAGTTGTTTAATTGAAGGACTTGTTTACATTTTGAGTTTTTCATTGAACACCAAACACTGTATCTGTCAAGCAACAAAGAATCAATGATCTGCCAACCATCACTCACCAGGAATTGGTCTCTACCATTTAATATAAACTATGGGTTCTGTGATCAATGATAAATTTCAATTATTGTAGATTTTCTATTTTAACTTTTATCTAGGATTTCAATTTGTAACATTTTAGTCTAGTGCCTTCAATAAACAGCTCTAGGCATAGACATCCTAAAATAAGAGAAGGTATAAATATTGGAACTAAAAATTAAATTTACTATGTTAAACATAAAATCTACTGGAGTCTTTCCATGAAATCACAAATCATCCAAGAACATAAACAAAAGTGACTAGAAAAATATAAAACATTGACAGTTATCAAAGATGTTAAGGTGCAGCATCAATCAAGTTTTATATTTCTCAAGCCACTTCCCATTATACAACATATATAGCACACACATGCACACACACACATACACACACACACACACACACACACACACACACACACACACACACAAACACAAGCACCAGAGAGCGATGATAGGAGATAGCTAGATGATAATGATAAACATGACAGAGATGGTAGATAAATAGATGATAGACTTATAGATGATGAAAGATGATAGATTATACACACACACACACACACACACACACACACATATATATATATATACGTGTGTGTGTGTGTGTGTGTAATATTTAAATGGTTACAAATCAATAACCAAATAGCTAAATGTTGATTTAAAGCATACTACAAAACCTTCATTATAAGGATCAAAATTTGACCTTGTGAAAGTAGCCAGTATCACAGCCTTCAAGTGTATTTTTTAGAAGATATTTTAATGGAAAATGCTATATCCCACACTACCAGTCCTTTTAGGAAGAAGTCTATATTCACATACTGGTATCATTTACAGAGAAGCAAAGATGGTTAATATTCATTTCAATTCGATCAGAAGTACAATCTCCCCATTTCTCAGGAGCTTTACCTCTGTCATGTTTATCTGGGGTGTTTCCAGAGTGGATGAACTGAGCAGTTAAGATCCATTATGTATGTGGGAGCAATGTGCCCTGTTCTGAGTTCCCAGGCAGAATGAAAATGAGAAAACAAGTAGAATGTCCATGTTCAACTCTCTGTTTCCTAACTGCTTCCTAACTAGTATCACTAGTTGTCTAATCAGCCACTCTTAAAGCTTCCCAAGACATGATGGATGGTATACTCAAGCCCTTAAACTCTTCCTTCCTTAAGATACCATTGTCAGCCATTTTGTCCTAGCATGAGGAAAGTAACTAATACACTAGCCATGAAGCCTTTTCTCCATAGGAGTGGGTCTCAACCCTTTAGTGTCAAACAGTCCTTTCACAGAGGTAGGCTAAGACCATCAGAAAACATACTTATATTATGATTCATAACAGTAGCAACATTACAGTTATGAAGAAGCAACAACTTCTTCATAGTTTGATGGGTAGGGGAGTCACCACAACCTGAGGAACTGTACTGAGAGGTCACTGGGAAAGACAAGAATCACTGCTCGGGATCTTCAAGACAGAGGACTCTCTAGACTCTTGATAAAACAGAAGTGATAAGCTCATTTTTATTACCTGCTATTATATTATACATTTCCATATAAAAAAAATCAATGCTCATTGCACTTAAAAGTTGGAATGACTGAATGCATTTTGGGTTGGTTATAAATGCTAGAAGTAAGCAGTCCAGAGGCTAGGAGAGGAGTCCTTGGCCTGTACAGAAAAGCAAAACGTGTAAGCTAGACAATATACACTGGTGAGCACAGTATCAAGGTTGATGAGATGAAGAAGACCTTCTACGCCTTAACAATACCTGCTGTCCTTACATGATACAGCCAAATGAAAATAATTTATTGGCTCAAGTCAATGTCATGGTTCTGTCTAACAACACCACCTTGTACAGAAGAACTAGGGAGGAGAAAGGATACAGTCAAGGTCAGCTAATGTTTAGAAGTAAAGAGCTACCCATTTATCTAACCCTATTCTCCCCAGAATTTGCTTCCATGGTCTTATGGAAGTCAGAAGGAATTAAAGAAAAGAAATATCTCAGCCAGACAATTCAAACCTCAAATCTTCCTCTATTTTATATACCTGTTTCTGCACCTTAAGCTTCCTCTAGGAGGCAAGTCCTCAAGGCCAGTCTTCATGATTAATAATTTCTACTCTATGAAAATAGAGCCACCCTAAGGAATATTCCTCCTGCATTTAATCTCTCATCAAAGAATAGGGTCTTATAGGTGAGACGTTTTACTCATGAAACACCAAAAGGTTGGATCTGAGACATACTGCCAGATTCACAACCGATTTAAGCTGAACTGGCAACACGAAATTAGCACCAATGGACAATGCTAAAAACAAGGCAAAACAAAACAAAACAAAACAAACAAAAAACGAAAAAAAAACCCACTAGATTTTTGGTTATTATAACAGCACACTCAGAGGAAGCAATATAATTTAAACAATTCAACTTCTAAAAAGAAACAGAAAAGAGCATCACTTTACCTTATAATAAACTAGTATTGCTGATTTCTGACATTATATATTTACACATGTAGATATAAGATTAACAGCAATAACCCGAAGCTGTATATGCAAGTAATATTTATTATAAAATATTTGAGAGTGTTCTATATTTTCCTATCTATGAATATGTTTCATTAAAAAAGGGCATGATATTTGGTACCACACCCTCTTGGTCTATACAAAAGTTGTTATTTTACACATAAACACCCACCGGTTTTACACCCACTGCTACAAAGAATGCTAATGGATGAATAAAGCAGACTGAACTTGTATCTTGTTTTGATAGACACAAGCTGACTCTGAAATATTATTAAAATACGCATCATTTCTTCAATTTCTGTGGCTAATTTTCTGTTCCTTTTTTAAAAGCTGCATGATATACTTAAAGTCATTAAATATTAACAGTTTTCAAATTTAGAAAGTGAACCTTCTTTGAAGTAATTTTCCCATGAAAAATCAGCCCTAGATAATAAAAAGCCATTACTTTCTAAACGAAATTTTAAATGAACAGTATCAAATAGGCAATCTATATCAGCAAGGGCCTAAATAACACAGGTTACTAAAAGGCAACCTAACAGGCAGGGTGGCTAACCCCAGCACTCTGAAAGCTGAGGCAGAGTATCAGTGAGTTCTGACCAAACACACCACACAGTTAAATCCTAGCCCTAAGAGAGAGACTATAATTTTAAAAAGACCACTTTATTTCTGCAATATATTCAAAAAAATCCAACCAACAAAACAAACAAACAAACAAGCAAACAAACAAACAGCCCTAAMATCATCTTTTTACTAAATTAATTTTTTGGCTGAAAATACTTAATACCAAGATCAGAGAATAAATATATCACTCATAATCCCCCAAATACAGTTTCTATTTCTTAGAATCTAATCATGTGACATAGAATATTAATCAATTTCTCTACCTATGAAGTAGTTGGAACACAGCCTTATTCTTACATTACTGAGATGGAAAGTAGATCTAGGAGGCAAAACGGCACAACCAGAGTCATTCACGGCAGATCAGTGTAACCTCCTTTACGTTAATCGCCTGAATCCAAGGGATGGGGTCATGAGCCCTGAGTAGGAGCAGAGGGGATGAAGAACTAGATAAAAGTTTAAACCTAGCAGTGGGTGGATAATGAAGAAAGAAAAATCATCAGCAGAAAGAAAGTTCTCAAATAGAACAGTATGTACATGACCAGACATGACAATCCAGCGGCAGGTGACCCTGTCACTCAAAACCAGACAGAACTGCCCATGCAGTTTTAGAGGTCAAAAGGTCCGACTTTACCTGCTAGATGGAGATAGCGCTAACATTCGCCGCGTGGTTTCAAACATCGTCAGTTTCAAGATATTTTCCTTGACCAGATTTACAAAAGGAAACCTCCATGGCTCACTTGTATGATGAGTTGTTCAGTCAATGTGCTTTAAAAGGGATAAACGGGAAGGCAGCTGGATGCAGTGAGACAATGACCCCTCCTGTAAGACTGCATTCCCATCTAATAGACAGGGAACAAGCTAGCATTCGGGAAAACGGTGGGCGGTTAGTTATGGATGCAGCAATTTAGTTACACAGAGGAAGGAAAGTTTTGGTAGTGATACCTTTTGCCTTCAAAGCAGAGTCCAAACAGATGTAAACTACGATGCAGCCTCTCCCAAAGCAGCCTCCATTATCACATAATGCAATATTCTTCCTAAAACCAGTCTAGACAGAACCAATCTGCTGAAGTCTGAAATATTCTTCTTTTATGATTATGAACAGACACAGAGCAACACCATACTTACCGCATTAAATTATATCCACACGAGGATTTTATTTCTCCAGGAGTTTTGTTGTGAATTAAAAAGCTGGCATGTCTACATGCAAAACCTACAAAACTCACCAACTCTCAGTAGGATCTCTTTATACCACACTCCTATCCTCTCTGCTTTATGTATGTACTCCAAAGATAAAAAAAAAAAAAAACACACACACTTTTTATATTAAAGTATTTCCTTCCCACCCAAAACACTGTTGCAATGATTCCTGAGACCTTTTGTACGTCACATGCCATGTTCCTTGTTTATAACAGTGAAGACTACCAGAAATACCATAAGAAATATTTTAGTACTTTTGGAAAACTAAAATTCAATTTCTCACTAGCTTATTAATTATTCTGGTTCAGGGCTCCAGGGTTTTGATTTAAAGGGAAAATTCCTCTGGGAATGGGGAGGGAGGGAGGGAATGAAGGAGAGAGGGAGGGAGGGAGGGAGGGAGGAAGGGAAGGGAGGAAGGAAGTAGAAGACTTAATATCTTAATGGCATGATGGAGAGAAAAGAAAATAGGCAGAGGAAAATACTTTCCTTCTGAATATGAACATGAGTCTTGTCATAAGTATACCCAGCCAAATTCAGCTATAATTGTTTTAGAAATGAAAGGCTCAGATGTGTCACAGTTGCTTTCAGGTGCTGTATCCAGACCCAGAGGAAACATCACCTGATTTTACTTTGAGCCATCCTCCTAATTTTCTAGTAGTCCTACAGAACCTGCCAGCTCCTTAGTCACAAAGCCTCACCCCGGAGAATTTACCCAGCAGTTATATATTCTTGGATCACTTCACTCAGTGGATTAGCGTATCGCTGCTGCTTCTACAGGACGGAGGATCCATCAGCATTCCTCGCAAGTACCCACCTACTTCAGTGTTTACATTGTCTCGCCTAATATAAACAGTAGTGCCATTAATTTTGGTAATCTATTTAAAGCTGTAGATCACACTGAACATTTTGGCACGGGTTCATTTATCTAACCCTCGTCGCAGTATTTTCTTTATACAGAGGTTTTGTATCAGCGACCTAATTTTACAGATGAATACTGTGGAACAGCAGAGATGACAAGGTATGACTCTGGAGCACTCCTATATGTGCATTATTACCACTAAATCCCTATGATGCTAGTCAGTTTAATACCAACACATTGACTGCAGTGACAGAAAATGATTTAAACTTTAGCTAAAAGGAGGACTGTTTAAGTATATACTTATGCAACGAACAAATAGAGTAAGTCAAGAAAAAGGGAGAACAAAATACTGGTTATTAGAGCCTCCTCGTGCCATGTATTGGGCTAGGCACTTTGTATGTTATGTGCCTGCAGCAAGGCAAACAAGTCTCAGAAATTACCTGTGTCCTTCAAAACTATTCTAAGGCTCACTTCCACGACTCTGGCCCTCCAAATTGGCAAGGTCATATTATTCACAAATGTAGAACCCGAGACTCAAAAATGTAAATCACTTAACTGACCAAGAATCACACGGCCATTCTGGGGCACACTCAGAATGTGAACGCAGTTTCCTGGCCCTAAAATCATTGGCGTAAATATGATGTGAATATTTTAAACTCTACACTTAGTTGGACAGGAACTAACAAAAGAAACATCCTAGAAGCAGTACAAAATTATTTTTAAATAAAAGTACACGATAATTTATGCTATAATGCCTGCATCAATAAATAAAATTTTAAACTTGTTTATAATCCAATGCTTCCAACTTCTCTCATCACAAGCCATTTAATTCACACACTAGAATCTCTTAAGATACAATTTATACTTTATAGAAGAAAATCATCACATGTCATAATGCCTAAGATTTGTGGTTAAAAATAGACGTTTTTTTTCATAGTTAAGATGAAAAAAATAATTAAAATCCTGACTATCCTAGATTTTAACTATTTTTGAACTAATAAATTTCCCAGACTAAAAATTGGCAGGATCTTATTAGTGAGGAGATCAAGAATCCCACACAAGACAAAACTCCACTGTATATGTACAAAAGTCGACGAAAGTGATTCTTGAATAGAGTTCGGGTTCTGAAATCTGTGATGGAAAGGGCTTCCTTACACAGACCTGGGTAAATTCCAACTGCAGAATGAAATATTCTGCGGCCCAGAGAGAGAACAAAGGATGAATATGATCAAAATCTATAACGCAATGACTAATAGGAATTTGCTAAATCCAGACTGAGCAGAAGCTGGTGGCATTCATTTTTTGTTTGAGAGGGGTAAACACATCCCAAATGAAAAGATATCACCTCTGTGAAGGTATTACATAGACAAATGTAAGAAGCTATAACAGACAGCTTGAAAACATCTAGTCATATGGATGATGCATCTCTAAAGAGGTTTGTCAAGGAAGATCTGGAGTTTAGCTATGATAGGAAAGAGCTCTTTTCATTGAGGATGTCAATACAGATGCCAAGAGAGGCATAGTATAATATACTCCTTTCTCTGCAAGAGTACAGCCTCTATTTAAATGGATTGGTGTTCGGACTAGGATAATCTACTTCTGTCCAACACTCTCTGCCTCAAGGGAGCCACTTCTTATTCCACACAGGGTTCAGCTTTTCACCTGCACACTGTGTCATGAACTTCAGAGCCCACTTGCTGTCTTTTCCCTAATGACTGTCTCCGGCCTTGAAAACAGTCTCAGATCCACTGCTTAGACAACAGTCAAAGTTGACTCAGAAATGTCTACTTCTTTAATCATTATTTGGTTCTCTACTTTTATTTTTAAGACAATAAATAGATTCAACAAGATCTCCCCTTAGGCCAACAGACATCACTTTGGTTTCAGATAAAAAAAAAAAAAAAGTAACTGAATGCTCAGTCTTGAACTGTCTAGACAGTGTTCCCACTCAAGGGACAACAGGGACCAGGTACATTATATAAATAAGTCAAGTGTGTAGAGAAGCAACGGGAAGTAGTGACATTTACGATAAACCAAAACATGCATACTCCTTAGGAAGCAGTCGATTTCAGATGCTTAAAGAACACAGAAAACAGTAGGACCCTGAGAATGTGAAACAGGAAAATAACAAGTGTTGCAATGTTTGCCTTCAGTTATATGTACAACAAACACAGCCTATTTTTGACAAATAGGAATGCATCCACATACAGCCTACTAAAATAAAGAGGCAGCGTTCCACCCCCCACATCTCTCACATACATGAGATTTCCTTACTACTAAGAGATAGCTTTTTGTAATTACAGAGAAAGACATTGTATTGTGTAAATTCACAAGTTCTATGACAGTTATGATCCAAATTAGATAAGGGTATGACTCCTACCTTCAAGTAAGCTTACAGCGAAAACGGGGTGGAGCTGCTCTGACAGTAACAGTGAATGCTTTGTGGGTGCCAATAGCCTGTAACCAAGAATAATCACTGCAACTATTGTGAGTCGAAACTTTCTGGGGTAATGGAGCACGCATGTCTACTGACCCCAGAGAGGGAGCCAATGACAAACCAATGCACTGATACCACCAAAGGTCAACTTGGGGAAGCATGCATTTTATGAGAGTTACTGTGAGCGAGGTGCTCCAAAGGTAGAAACCTGGAGAACACTGCACAACTTGCAGGCAGGTTCACAGGCAGGATGTGGGGCGGTGGACCACGAGAGTAAGGTCAAGCCAAAGACTAGAAGCCCTGGAGACCCTGAAGGGATGGGAGGAGCCTCACTTGCTCCTGGCACCAGATCCCTGCCATGTACCTGCAGATGCTGCATAGAGATATTAGTGACCATCAGTCATGTAATGACAACGCCCCAAGCCCTCCCATGTGTAGATGAGGCATCCTAATATCTCAGATCAAGACAATAGGAAAAGACATGTGACCACAGTCACATAGATCCAAAACAGCGTTCTCCACGAAAGGAGAGCCAAAAAGCTTAGCCAGTAAGCTTCCCTTCCCAGACATTCCTCCCTGCAAAGGGTATTTAATTTCAGGCCAATTCTGAGAAGTGGAGTATGGTTTTACATATCCATGTTCCACTATGACAACTGTTCAGAACCATAGGCTCCCTTGTCTCATCAAGATCTACCATGGGGACCCATGAAGAAGGCCTTTGCCTATAGAGCTGCAGCCTAATCTCTCACAGAAGACCTCTCTGCTCTCCCAGCTACTACTGCCACCAAACCTACCACTACCAAGTCAAGGACCATCATCTCTGCTCCCCAGGCTAGACATAGCCTGATGGCCCCAACTCCATTCTCTGCTCTTCTGTGACTGGATGTCTAGGAGTCTGAGAACCTCATGGCTCTGGCCTCTTCACAGGCCTGGGGACCCCCAAACCAAATGTGGCTTTCTCATACCTAAGACTGTGCTTCCCCTTCTCCCCCCCCCCACAAGAAGTGTCTTCCCTACAGCCCAGCACCCACCCCAGTGGCAACATGGGACAAGTGCAGTCAATCTCCCATGCCACTGTGCCCTGTGGTGTAGCAGACTAGGACCTACAGCTTTCTAGCGGGAGACTGTTTCTCCAAATGATGCAATTGATGTAAGCCTCTTCCACACAAGTCACCTGGAATATGCTTTCTTCCAAAAAGCTGATCTGGTCTTGTAGTTTTTTTTTGGTTTGTTTTCGTTTTTGGCGGTTTGACTTGCCGGAGAATAGCTCTTGGCTTGCCTACTCTGGCAGGGAGAGGGTTAATTAATATAGTCGATTTCAGGGACTTCCTGAAGTTCTTTTGAGTTGTTCACCTTCCGGCTTAAAGTTTTTCTTGGAGGATGGAGTGTTTCAGTCTCGGAAGAAACTGTTATATGGCACGCACTGTGCTGCGAGGACAGTATGTAGTCTGGGTTAGTGCAGCATGCCATGTCTACCCACTGAACTAAGTCTACAGGCTGAAGTGCAGTTCAGTTGACTACCTAACAAAATGATAGGAAGTAAAGACAAATTAGGGAGGGAGGGACTTGCTCAAGGTCAAAAMGTGGTTAGTAGGGATGCGAGAAACAAAGTAGTTTGTGCTGTTCATGTGGAAGGGTGCACGCGTGTATCAGGGTCACATGTTTAAGCATGCATTTGCCAGGACATCCTCAGGTACCATTCACCATTTCCTTTGAGATAGGATGGGGGCCCGCTCACTCACTGCGCTATAACTCACTAAATAGGCTAAGCTCTCTAACCTGATGATCTGAGGAATCTACCTACCTAAAAACCCACACAGTGTACTCTGTGTCTAACCACCCCCACCTCCATGTTAGTATTTAAAGGTCATGTAGCATCCCAGCTTTTTAAAGTGGGTTCTGAGATGCAGGCCCTCTAGCAAGGCAGTATGTTATGGGTCAAACCATCTTCCTAGCCTCAAAGGCTTAATTTTTTTTCCCAACTGTACTGTCTCAGGCCAACTGGCCAATAACCAACCAACCAAATGAATACGGAAGACACATTGTGAGCATTGAACATGCTGTTGTTAACTCATACTTTATGATAAATGGCGTTCTTCAGTTATTCGTTTTCTGAGGCGATCCTGGCTAGTAATGAAGGATCCAAGTTGCTGAGCACAGCACTGTGCCCGGCCCGCTTGGAAATTCTGTCTTGTAAGAACTTTGAATGTTTTCAACATGGAGCCAACATAGATCAAAGCCCATAACATATTCTTCCCATTTTGTCTTCCACTAATGGGATACAATCTGGAAGTGGCTCCCGAACTGCACACTGCCGATGGAAGCCTCTTCCGTGGTTTATATCATAATGCTAACATTTATCACTTTTATATTTGCTCATTAAACTCTTAGAGCTTCTTCACGATGAAAGGTAAGGAAAAGCTCCCCATGCCAGGATTCTGTCATCGAACATTTCTCTGCCTTCCCCACTTGAACCTACTTTTTCTTGCCAAAAAGTCCTGAACCTTTGTCCTGCCCTGTTGTTACATACACAGCCCAAGGCTTCTTAACCCCTGCTTATTTAATATGTCACATGAACAGTCACTGTTTAACCAAAAAGGTCACCCGAGCTTCTTTTATTGTAACTGGGCTGATAAATACACAGGTTATTTATTGAAGAAAAGATTCATTTTTAATCACTACTCTCTCGTCTCTGACAAGGTCAGAGAAAAAGATATTATGGAAAGAAATATCTGTAAAATACATACTAAAGTATTAATTTGGAACAGAAACTAACAATAAGGTTTGCATTAAAAATTCCTCCGAGGGAGAGCAAATATAGTTAATAGTGAGAGTAACCGTTAGAAATTCTTAATGTTTTTACTATGGGCAGCGTGGGTAAGTAAAGCCTTTCTCCCATTATAAGTCACATCAGAGGGCAGAGGATGGGTGTAAACCAAAATTTTACCACAGGTTTTATAAAACTGCACATCCATTCTCTAATGTCACCTCTCTTTCCTCTCTTTAATACTGGGTAAGGAACAGATGGTATCCATTCGATGTCACAAAACTCACCACCTGCCCTCCCCACGAAAGTGAATTTCCCAGCAAGTACCCATCTCTCTACTACTGCAGAAAGGGCTTCGTGGCCAGACACATTCAGGCCATGGGCAATTCTGACTCTGACGCTTGCTCTGAGACCTGTTTTCTCTAAACTCAGTACAGATGTCGGAGCAGTGGCTCTCTTTGGCCATCTGGGAAAAGAACTTCTATTGCATAATTTCCTCCAAATAGGATCCTTGGGAAAAAGGGCTTCAGAGGAATAACAACAGTCCTACTTAAATATTTATTTTCTGTGGCAAAACCATTTAAATTCCAGGACAGTGAATTAAATTTGGTCCTGAGTGGATCAACATGTGTACTCAGTCTGTATCGGAGACAATGGTGACAAAGAATAAGGAGTGTTTACACTTAGCCAGAGAGTGTATAATGCACTTATCTGTACGTTCTCATTCTATCCCTAGAATATTCCTCAGAGGTCTTCATTCTCATTCACTTATAGATGAAGACACTGAGATGTAGTCTATGTAAATAACTTACTCAAAGTACCCAGTGCAAATGAGACACTGGGAAACCCAGGAACTAGATCTCTAATACGCATCTTCATATACTGTACCACTACCTTCGTATACTGTACCACTCCAGAGGATCATCTAGTATTTTGAAGCACATTTCATGTGTCTTCAACTAACTATTGAAACTATATATATATATATGTATATATATATATATATGTATATATATATATCAGAAACTGGAAAGCATTAATAGGACATGACCCTACATAATCTGTTAATTTTTCTTTAAATGAAGAGATTTTTTGTTTTTCTGGTTTTGTTTATAATTATCAAAGTAAATGAAGGTGAGACAATGACATAGACATATTAAAATTGAAGATTATCATGAAAAATAATGCAGATAAAATGGTAGGCATATAAAACATTACTAAATTAATTAATAGGGGAATTACAAACATTTTCCAATAAAATTGATGATTTACATGAGAAAAAAAAGAACGTGAATGTGAATGTGAGGAGTGGAATATAAAAGTCCCTTGTAGGCTCACATATTTTCGTCTCCTAGTGTCTATGTTGGGAGGATTATGGGAACTTTTGGACAAGGGTCCAAGTAAGGCTTATGGGTGGTAAGCTATCGGATTGTGATTGAAGATCTTTGCTCTTGCCTGAAACCCTCTCAATAACCAGTCAATTCAGGTTCCTTCTACCAAATCATTCTCATCACTAAGCCCAAGCCATTTTCGATGCCAAGCCTTTCCTGTCAAGACTGGCTATATCCACTCTCTCAAACTGTGAGCTAAATCAAATCTGTCCCAAATACTCATATTTTACATGCTTCTATTTCACAGCCTTGAGAAAAGTAAGCAATACATTAGTCAGTAACTCAAAACCTCGCTTTGGATTCTAAATTTAACTTTTGCCAATGTAACAGCAAAATTAGTGTTGGCCTGTGTTAGTATCACAATGTGGAATCCCTGTAGAGGTCAGGGGAGAGTAAATGCAATTGTGTCTATGAAACTGTTACATTAAAGCACCGCTTATTAATAAAAATCACAACTGCAATTTTTCTCACTTGAAATGATGCTAAATAAAGCTTGTCATGTAACTTTCTTTACATAGACTGCAGAGCACCCACAGATACAAGGATCTGCGTTATAGCAATGCAATTTTAACTTACACATATTTTAATATCACTTAAAAAGTAAGATATTGATTCACTTCCTTCACAACTTATAACATCTGAACACATGGATTTTCCCATTAATTTTTTTTCAGTTTTCTATTAAATCCCAAATTTGGATACATTAAATTTTAAACTCAGAATCATAAACCCTACTTAAAAAAATAACTCTTTAGAAGCACTGCTTTAAAATGAGTTGATTAGCATAGTTGTGACATAAAATATTTTAGTGTCCTCTAACTTTCCCATAGATTATAAGCAATCAAGTATTTTGAACAATTCTCAGATATCGTGTGTGTGTGTGTGTGTGTGTGTGTGTGTGTGTGTGTGTGTCTGTGTATGTGTCTGTGTGTGTCTCTGTGTGTGTGTATGTTGAATTTATTCTTAGGAAATTTTATACAGTGTATTTTTATCATAATCTTTCTCATCTACAACTGCTTCCCAATCCTTCCCAAATGACCCACCCAACACTATATTCTTTTTCTCTCTTAAAACAAACAAAAGCATGAGAAAGATAGAAGCCACTAATAGGAATGGAGTCACTTTATGTTGACAAACTACAGCTGAGCATGGCCCCTGTACAGGTGTGTGCTTGAAGACATGGTTTCACTCCATTAAAGGAACCTGACTTTCCCCGTCCCAGCAACTATCATCCCATGGAACTGAGAACTCACTCAAAAAGAATGAAAACACCTAGCAAGAAATACACTGCCCCTTGCAACTAAATATAACATGTTTGTAGAGTTTTGCTGTTGCTGTTTCTTCTTAAACCATCATTCAAATGCACTGCAAGCCCATCAAACTGGAAGGTTTATGTCCTGATGACATTGACCTTCCTAAAGATGACTCTCTTTCCCTTTGTAGCTAAAGAGAACACTAAGAAGTTTCATGACATATGGGGAGGGGGAAAGTCTGCCTATTCCAGTGATGAATCATAGCTCTCCATACCAGTTCTGAGGACGCCCACTTAAGACATTAATTCTGGGATGGACGGGACTCCTGCTTCTGATGTTCATTTAAAAATCAGGAAAGAAGTACACAATCTGTGTTAAGTAAACAATCGCTGGAATCTGGACAGCTTAGGTGAGACTTCCAAAGGAGCTATCCCTCTACCCATATTAGTAAAACTTATGCTTGTTGTTAAATGCCACAACATCAAGTCTCATACACGGCTCATTCACATGGATATACCACAGGAAAGATTAGAGTTTATAGTTTAGAAAACAATCTCAGGAATCTTAATACACTTGATTTTCCTTAGAAGCGGCCTAGGGTGGTTATACTATACTGCTAATGCCATTTTAATATCATTTTTTAAAAAAATAATGTAAAATAACAATATTTTATAAACCTATGGTAACACTCATTTCCATCAAAATCTGAAAAGCAATACCTGGGGCAGATCCATAGCACACAACAGTGCAGAGCAGAGCAGAGGTATAGGGTCGATACAAATTCCCAATCGCATTTTAGGTTCTTGGTCACCTAAAGACATTAGTGTTTCTAGACTGACCAGGACTTTCAAGCTCTGGATTTGAATTCTATTTCTATAATTTCAGGTTATTTCCCCTGCAGGTTTATTAAGATATAAAATATAATTCTGAAGCCTGTTTTTTTAAGATATAAGAAGCAACCAAGAGACACAGTGTTATTACTCTTCTCTTCCTTAGTGTATAGCCAGGTTTGTAAGAAAGGCATGTGTTACACAAATATATCATTTTATAAATTTCCAATGTGAAAAACTTGTTAACGAGGTTATCGTGTTTTCAAAAAGTTCTAATAGGATAACATATCAATAGGATATTAGATCTTCCTCCCTCCCTCCCTCCCTCCCTCCCTTCCTGCTGCTGATTGAAACTACAAGCTAGGCAAGGGCTCTAACAGTGAGTTCCAGGCCTTGCCCTTGGACAGGACAAAAGACCCGGATGGAAATGATGAAGATACTCAGAAAAAGAAAACCAGGTGCTTGAGGCTAGGTACGCATGCACCAGGTCTCTGTTCCTAAGGGAAGGCTTGCTTGCTTACTGTATCAACTTCCATAAAAGGCAGGTGTTAGGGCATTTTCCCTTAGTTCCCTGCACTTATACCTGGCTCACCTCTGGCAGCAATAGCATAAGCACACTCTTGGTGGTATTAATTTCCTGACAACAACTGTCATTGCTTCTGCATCTTGTACCTTCTCCCTCTAATGCAGTCTGCGTATCATAATCACTCCTTGCTTAATATGCGTAGAACTTCGTGATTAGATAAACGTGTACCTCTAGGAATGTCTAATTTCAAATAAACTGTGTATTAACTCTAAGGCACTATAAATACTATTAATTGTGTTTAAAGGATTTATGTCCCTCAAAGTACTATTCTCAAAAATATACAAAACCAACCAACCAACCAAATGAAAAGAACTTAATCCCTATAGAATGTAATTATTCCAGCAACAATATCCTGTATTTGAACCTGTAAGTTTTGTCACTCAAAACCCAAAAGTAGACAGTGTCCTTGTACTCAGGAGTGTACAGTCCTATATTTAGCTTTTAGAGTTGTAACTTGTACTTCTGGATCTCAAACATTTAACTTTACATATTATAACCTTTAAAGTGATTAAAAAAAAACAAACAAATTACAGGCTTCTAAATTATTTGTCTTGTGGTAACACTTAAATAAGCCAGAACCTGACTGTGAATCTGCTTATGTAAATAAATTTAGGGTAATGATTATTTCTTCTACACGGAACAGTTTCTCTGACATGGTATTTTGAAAAGAGAACCGGAAATTGGAAGAACAGGTTTTTCTAGCGTCAATTGGATGGGTAACTTTGAACATGCCACTGAATTTTTCTTTGTGTCAGAGTCGTCATCTGTATGACAGGAGAGAAAATTAAATGATTTATAAAGGTTAATGTCACCTTTCAAATCTACCATCTGATTTGACTCTTTTATTCAGATGAATTAATATGGCAAGTTCATAAATCATCTTTGAGATGTAATGTGATGGTTCATGTAAGGTTTTGCTGGGTGGGAGGCAGGGACCTGCATCTTGGCTTAATTTTTTAAAAAACAAAACAAAAGCTCTGACTACATCTAGAGCTAGTAGAATCTGACAGCTTGTTCTGCAAATGACAGAATTCCTTGAAGCAAGCATTAGGCCATATTTGGAATTATCTGAGGCGGCAAGACAAAGTAGATTTTATTATGGCTTTATTTAATGCTGTGCTTCAGAAAAATCACAAATCAGTTTCATTAAATTTAAACACAGACACATTTAAAACTTGGCAAAGAGGATAATGAAGAATGATCATTTCTCTAACCTGTCTGGGGCAGGCAGTCTGCAAGGTTCCATGATAAGATTTAACTTATTCAACCCCGAAACAAGTGGGTTCAAGTGCATAGTGGTCAAATGTAGCAAAATCAGAAACAGATTATTCTCAATCTCTTTTAAAGGTCCTTTCTTAAAAAGAAAAGAGAAAGAGAGAGAATAAATGTGCATTCATAAAACACCGGAAGAATATAAGATGCTACTAAGGAAGCATGGTGCTACTATAGGTGAGAAAAGAATGGGTGAATTTCCATTCCCCCCAGATGCTTTAATTAAAATCACACATACAGCAGATACTCTGCAGCTGCCAGCCCCAAGTCTGTAATGAACAGAGAGACTTACTGCACAGTCTCTTATCATTGCAGTTCCCTCGGGGACAAAAGTATCGATCCCTTTCATTGAATAAATACTAAAGTAACAACAAGAATCCATTATGTCTGACCTAACAAGAATTTTTAATTGAACAAGATACTGTCTGAATGCTCAAGGAAGAGTGGATACACTATCACTTTCTCTTCTCTCCTTAAAGCTCCAAGTTTAAAGGGCAAATACTGAGGGAATTAACAAAATTACGTCATGTCCGAAGGACTCTCAAATGTTTTTAACTTTCCCCGAATTTGATCATGTGTTTTCCATAGTTTAAAAGTAATAGAGTTATACCAGCAAGTACATATTAAATAAATTTTACATTCACCATCAATAGAAGGAATTAAGATAGATTAGTAACTTCATTCAAACATTACATTCCTGTCAAAGGTCCAAGAAATTCTTAGACTTCATTAGACCCAGGACATAAACAAGGTACCTATCTTTGTGGTTCCATGAATCAGCAACATAAGATTCCATCTATACTTCATAGATGGAATACTGGATTTTAGAGAAAGTTGGAGTTGTGCCCTTTGGCCGAGATGCTCTCAAGTTCTTAGAAGCTGGTACCCAAAAAGAGGGAAGGAGAAAGCAAAAGCCTTTAGTTTCACATTTCTGAGTCTGATATCATTACAACGGCAGCATCCTTGCTGACCCAGTCTGTAACGTCCACTCATCTTAAACGTTTACTTAAGCCTATGAAACAAAATCTGTACCCATTGCAGCATTTGAGTTAACTAAAATAAAAAGAATGAGAAAGCCAACATATGATACAACTGAATCAAATCCAGGGCAACCCCACTGTGCAAGAAAAACGCAGAGCTTCAGCCCGTCTCCCGGGGAAGGTGCAGGGGTGTGACGAGCACTTGCTTTGTGACTTACTCTACAAATGCACGTGTTAGGATGTGAGGCTTTTAGTCCTGCTAAATTGTGTCTGTGCCCTTCCTTAAGAAAAGAAAATTAAATGCTCAGGAATAACATATGTAACACAGTCTAGGAATTTATTGTGCACTGATATATAGGGGAGATTATTAATAATATATCCCAGTGTCGTCATTTAATTGTTCCACCTAGGACTATAAATTATTCATTTATAGATTTTGTTTGATTAATTAATTAATTTATTATGGAGGACTATAGGCCATGAYATGTACTCAGAGGTCAGAGACCAACTTTCAGGAATCAATTCTCTCTTTCCACCATATTGGTCCCAGGGACAAGCTCAGATGTAGCAATAAGCACCTGTGTCCTTATAAGCAATGAGAATCAAATTACAAAATTTAGAAGAATATTTATTCAAAATCAAGCTGAGATGAACTTATCAAGATCCCACGACATTTTGTATCATCAAAAAGGTGACACTAACTTTTTATCAAGCTTCCAAAGATCTTGCTGTTAAATAACCACATGTGTGGTTTACCCATGGATTACTTCCAGTACTGGACTTGTTAAATTTAGATCAAAAAAGAAGTTTGCCTCTGCTATAAAATACATTTTGGAAGAATGGAAATAATAATATTAAAGTCTAAATTATTAAAATTAGAAAATTAATGGCTCCAAATTCATGCTCCTATATGCTGCTATGTCTGAAATCGCTATGGAAATTCACAAACCTGGAAAGAGGACCGCAGACATATATTTCCTACCCACAGATGCTACCCACAAACACCAGGTAAGGAAATACTGAATCAGTGCAATTTATGAAATGCAACTCTCTATCTCCAACAGAAATCATGGTAAAATTGAATATTTTTTTTCTTAAAAACAAGAACTGCCCTCTCGCTATTAAGCACATCGAGACAAAAGCCATGTTGGCTGTACCTTATGAGCTTGTATGAACATATTTAACTAAGTGAAGTTTATTTGTTGTGTATGTATGTTATGTATGACGTAACATATTTGACTTGTATTAATTTCATGCAAATTCTCATAATTTGGTATATATATGTATATATATATATGTATATACATATATATGTATATGTAGCACATTCCTATAAAGGTTAGAAGACATTAGACTATCTGTATGGTCGTGAGCAACCACATGGGTGCTTGAAATCGAATTTAGGTCCTCTGGGAGGGCAACAAGTACTGTTAACCTCTGAGCCATCTCTCCAGCCCCAGTATTCTAAAACTTACTATAGAAGCAAATCTTGGAAAGACCTATATGACAGATCAATAGCTGAAGGAGTCTTAAAGCCAAAAAGATGATAAAAGAAATACCCAAAATCAAGGTTCAGAAAAACCCTAAAATACACTCCTACTGTGTGTGTGATTGTGTAGAATCAAGAAGCCCAGAATGACTGTAAGAATAGGATCACTGTTAGAATCATAATAGATACATTATCTAAAGTGGTAAAAGTTACTGTTGAGTTTCTAATCAAGTTGTATTTACCAGAATAAAAATCCAAGAGATACATAAAGGCTTTAATTTAATATAAAAACTAACATGTCAGGATTTCATATTAAATTTATAGTATAACAGGGATTTTTTCTGAAATATCAGTGCATATTGACATGTACATTCTGCAAGGTTGAAGGAAAAGACATACTCCAAAATGCAAATTTTTAAAGTCTGTAATTCTTAATGTTTAAATTGGATCTAAGGTCAAAAGGCCATCAATTGAAACTAATTTACCACATTATCTTACTTTTTGTGCCAGGGTCTCCCACTTTCTGGAAGTAACTGACCTCCACAATATGTTGTAGTGCTTTTATCCAAAAAATCCTGCTCAGTTCAGTGCTTTTAGTTATTCATCATTGTACACAGCCATAAATTTTCAACCTAGCGATGTTAGCCAGTTATCTCATTTTTTATGCCCTTAGAAAACTACTTAAGACATTAGATTCTTTAATCTTTTGTTATATACACTTTTTGCACATGGAGATTAGAGACTGTTTACAACACAAAGTAAACCCACTGCATTCTTCTCCTGGAGTTCAAAGTCCCATGTACTTAACTACTTTACTGTTAATTAGACCGAAGAGATAAAAACTAACTCCTCTTATTACCAAAGAGATAAAAAGTAACTCCTCTTATTAGAACATGGAGTTAAAAAACAAACTACAGAATACAAAGCAAGAAGCACCAAGTATATGTGTATCCTGCCACAACGCAAGAAAAAAAATTCCATGAATCAAACCATGTGTGGAAGGATCTGAATAGTGCATCAGATGACAAAGGTCATCAGCAGAAAACGAAGTTGCTCGTATCTAAAACCAGTATGTGTTACTAGGATTCATCAAGGTTGTCCTACGTAGATTCTAATTTCTTAGAGATTCAGAAATATTAATCAACTAGACACAGACAATAAAAGCCAGCCCGTAGGTTGTGCAAGCCTAAGGAATTGCTCAAAATACTCAAAAGGACTGAGTTTGTTCATTTGTTTGCTCTTTTTGTGGTGCTGAGGATCAACAGCAAGATCTTAAGTGTGTCAGATACACACAGTACAACTGAGCTCTGCTCCTGCCCTCCAAATGAGCATTAGTTTGAACTTCTAAGATTTCTCTCTTCATTTCTACCTTTATATAGGAAGACCCTGCAATTAGTACATTACTTTCTTGCCAGTAGTGAAAAGTATAGAGATGCCTGGCTATAGCCAGGTAAGATGAGACACCTTTCCTAACTGCATGACTAAACAAACCTATTGCTATGCCCCTTCTCGCTTATTGTAGCACTTAAGCTTTATACACAATTGACTATTGTTTCCAGACGTACCCTATACTAGCAGCACAATGTATCCTTTCTCTTTCTCCACATTCTAGAGAGTGCAAAAGATAAACGACAAAATTTCAGTACTTGAACTGCTCGCCATAGGTCAACTCTAGGTGATAATTCTCCATTTTATTAGGAAATAGTGAATTTGTTCATATTTCCTAATGCTTTCCATGCACAATAGTTGCCTTCATGGATTAACAATTAGACACAGAAAGCAGAACTTCATTGTAACACATACTGGGATTAAATTTATTGAATATACATGGGCATAAGTGTAGAGAGGAAAACAAGAAGAGGAGGATATGAATTTTCATGTTATGCGCACAGGAACCTTCAGAATACATGCATCTCAAAGGCCTTTTTTTTTTTTTTTTTTTTTTTTTTTTTTTTTTACATCTTTCCAAGTGTGTAATTACTCTGAACAAAATCTAAATCTAGCTTCGGGTTTTTACTACATTTGGCTATCTCTGATTCTGACTGTAGGGACCGGAGTTTAATAAAAGGTTAATTAACGCAGCTGTGGCCTACATGGAACATTTTCTAGGCTAAGATGATTTCAGTTCAGCTCCCTGGGAAAGAAAAAAAATCAGTTGACTGGAATTCTTGGCTTTCTCCCAGGCAGTTTCTTGAAAAGGTTACTGGCTTAATTGAATGAAAGCAGAGTCTGCAACCATCAACAATTATCTATAGAGCAAGACTTGTTATTAGGCCGAATAAAATAAAAGGTAGACACCAACCACAGTCATTTACGAAGCAGTTTAGTTTTTAGTACTGGCCAGATGAAGAGCATCTGCCACTACTGTGAGCATTTCCTAAAAACATTTATGTTTGTGAACCGTCTACTAAAAATGACTTCTATTCATTTAAAAACTCTCATGATTAACTGATTAACCTGGAAGAAAGGAGAAACCTATATGAAACTGACATTCAGTTTCATTGTGTGTTTTACCCACAGCAATGAAGCCAACACACATGCCGTCTGCTCCAGCCTCTTCCCTTCTTTATGGTGTGTGTGCTTCTTGCTGTCCCACTACCTACATCTACTTGGTTCGTCCCAGAAACTCTCTTTGTTCCTTTGGAAAGGGAATGGCCACAATTTCATGCAGAAAATGTGAAATGACTAAGTGACTCAGTCACAATGGCATGTCGCAGGCAGTGTCAGGACACAACATCTAAGTAAGGCTTTTTGTTGAAACCGCAGTGCCGACCGTGCTGCTCAAATGATTAAGATTTAGAAGCATGGATGAATTTCCAATTATACTGGACTTAGTTGTTTTAAAATGTTTTCCCAAGTCCACTCTATTAAAGACAACTATTCTGTAACTGGTAGGCAATTATAATTATTAAAAGGATTAAGTCCCAATCTCTGGGTCTCTCAGTTTTGATAGATGTTTAAATATGATTTCAAATGCTAAATTATGTTTAAACATTTCTTAAAACTTTGGCTGAGCAAATTAGATTTATCTTCACAGCAATGCACAATTTTAAAGACATTTCTAGTCATTGATTTTCAGCAGATTTTTTTAAAAAAATGTTTTAATAAAAGCTATAAATCCATCAAAGAAAAACTATGTAAGTCATTCTAGACAAAGTCAAAAAAAAGACAAGAGGTTTTTATTCCCTAATGGAATGGTAGAAATGTATAGTTTAAGAGGAAGGTAAAGGGAGAAAATCAAAGTCTTCAACCCTATTTTCTCCTTGAGAGATAAATCTCCTACCTGATCATTATTGAACAAGTGTGACTATGGACAGGTCAGAGCCCAGAATAAGGAAGATGAGGGTGAGGGGCCAGAGTCATTCCAGCTGCCATCCCACATCCCACACAAGCTCAGTGTAGCGTAAGACTGAACAAAGGTGATAACTGATGCACACTGTTCACAGCATGGAAAAGTAAATGTCACCCATTTTTTAAAAATGGCTGCACTAAGGAGTGGTAGTGAGTTTAGTACTTGTTCCTGATAAAACTAAAACATACATGAGATAAAAATAGAATTTACTGAGAAACAGATTTCTAGTGAAGAAATTCAGACACTGAGCATACTGGATTTCACACAAAATACATTAAGACACGTAAACTGCATTATAGATGTACTATACATGCATAATGTATAAGAAAGAAAGTTATAATGCCGTAGTCAAAGATAACCAGTCATATGCCATGTGTGACACTGATTAAAAAGGGGGTTTTAGCTATTATATATTAAATATAACCTTCCTAGGTAACTCTTAATTCCTGGGTACCACTCTCAATAGAGGATGACACTGAAAGACAAACTTCTAATGATGACATTCCAAGCCCTTCTCTGATCTCTGTTTTACCAATTTAGTGTGATCTTTCCCTAACATCTCTAGCATCACTTGAAGTCTGATGGCTAGCCTGGATGAACTTGGCTGATTGAAAGAACAGTATCTTAAGCTTTGGATTTGCACATGTGCTCCCTTTTGTGTCAACTACTTTGCTTTATTCTTTGGCAAACAGTATAGCTTTTAGAACTTAATATAAATATTAATTCTGATGAAAGGATGCATTGCCTTTTCCACTTTTTTGTAGGTTAAGATGTCCTTGCAAATACTATACTGTAACAGCATGCTGTGTGTTGTATTTGATCATAATTCCGTAATCATTTTCTTTCCTTCAGATCAAAATACATACATGCAACCAGTATCAAAATATCAGTAGTCCTTAAACCATCTTAGTTAAATCAATGCCTTTTTATACTTTTCTCTTAAATATGTGTAAAGATATGGTTTAATTGTTTAATATTAGAAAGGTCCTAAACAGGTATGAATTCAGGTCAGTCAAATGTAGATGTGCCTAAACATACACTGGGCAAGTCATTCTACTAAACACTTTTAGTGCAATTTATTTAAACTTTGTATAACCACTCTGATGTTCACATATATGGATATAAAAATAAAGTAACATTAAATAGCTTTTCCAAAGTAAGAAAGACACAATGTTTCCAAAGTAATATTCAATCCTGTGTATTGTCAGACTCTGTTCTCCCTATTAGACTCTACTTTCAATACGAGCTACAGTCGTAGTCTCTATGTATATTATTATTTATGAACATGTGAATTAATAAATTCCCACTAAAAAGAGAACAATTTTCTGCATTTCGAAATGTCTTGATTTAATGTTTTAATGTTTAATGTTTAAATGTTTTAATACAAGACAGCAAAGTATGCAGAGTTCATTTTACACTTTTTTAAAAATCTTTAAATCATATAAAATCAGCAAAGCACTATGGTTCAGATACTCTGCAATCCTTTTGTATCATTAGTGTATTTTTATTCAACAATCTATCTTAAACTATCTAAAATGTGCTGCTCTGTGTTGCTTGTCACCATATATGGTAACGTATATGGTAGGCTTATATATTTTGATACAATCACAAATGGCTCATAGATACAAGTCAAATCAGAAGTTCCATTTTTACACTTCTTTGCAAGTCTCTGAAGCCTCTAGTATAGTCTTAGAGATCAAATATTTATTCAAATGTTTCCTAAATTGAGTCATAAAGTAATGATTTTTGAAACTATAGGAAATGGAAATCTAATATGTCACACAGCTGGGCCTGGGAAGCTTCCTTGAGTATTCACTGATTTGCATCATTGAGTAATAGAACTTCCAACCAAATGTAGTATTTTAGCATATGAACAAGTTCAAAGGAAAGAAAAGAGTACAGGTCTTAAAGAAAGATGCAAAGCAAACATTTCCATCTTCATTTCAGTAAAGGATTTTCTGGAGATTTCAGAATTGAACATGAAACTGTCTCTCAGCCCAGTGGGACTTCAAGCCACACAAATACCGTGAAGACAATGCAGAACACGGACAGGGGGAAAGTGTGCTCTGTTTACTTTGCTTGGAACCAGGAAGAACTCTAACCAATTCTGAATAGTCATGATTTTCTTTCTTTATACTATCATGCCATTCATTTTGATTTCTGAAATGATATTATGACAGCGAGAAGATACTGATGCTAGATGTTATTGGCATATATGTATCATTTTGACTTAAACCCAACTGATAGATTAATGCTAATTATGCTATGGTTTACAGCTTGGGGTAAAATGGATAAAACCATCATTGATTTTAAGGTTCATATAGAGTAATTATAATATATTAACATTATCATGTTTTGATTGACTTTTACTTCAAGGTTAAAATATATACTGAAATTTTGGAGAAATTTAACTTTAATATTAGGCTTCTTTTCTCCCAAAAGTGCTACCCACAGCATACTAACTTTTTAATGTATATTGTCTAGTAAATAATCATTTCATTTTCTAGATCATAATCATTTTCAAATAGATATCTGTTTAATGATCTTAATAGCCCATCTATCTATACCAAATATACAAATGTTACCAAAAGATGGTTTAAACCATGCAATGAAGCACAACACTATGTAAAAATCACAAGCACATAAGCTATTGTGTTTATTAGTCTTCTTCCTTTTTCCTGTATGTTGGAAGCAACAGGATTTTTGTCTTATAGAGGTAAGTGTTGGAATAATATCAGTTTCCTGACATTGTGATCTATCATTAACTACAAGAACATTAGTCACAGGAGGGACAATGTGTCCATAATCAAGTTTGGAATATGGATTTAATAAAAATACCACATTTCAATCCTCAGGAATTCAAGATATTGGAAAGAGAAATAAAAGCAATGCATGCATTTGATAGTGAATGTGCTTCTAAGAACTATCAGGAAAATATGTCATTATTTTAATGATACATACATTAATATTTTTAAGACACTTTCATGCTGTGCTAGAAAATATAGCACTATAAATTTTCATTCGTTGATTGATGCTTAAGTTTGTGGAATCTCTCTCTCTCTCTCTCTCTCTCTCTCTCTCTCTCTCTCTCTCTCTCTGTCTCTCTAAGAAATGACAGTGTCAAAACATTAAACCCTTTGCAATAGAAATATTGAATTCAGCTTTTCAAAGGTAAATTATTTATCTATAAAAAGGAGAGAATATGAGCTAATAGACAACAAAATATACATCAAGTTTACCTCTTTTTCCACATTTAAAGTGGGATTTTTAACTATGAAATCCCTAGTATTCCTCAGAATTTATAAACTCAATTTATTTCAAGGTTACATTTTGTGGATTGGAAAATGAACATAAAGTGTATCATTGCCTGAACAAAAGTAAAATGGTGCTTTCCATGTTAATTTATTATTTGCTAATACTTAATATTTAGTACAAATCTAATAAATAAAAACACCAATTCTTGAAAATGTATCTTGTAAGAGTTAAATGACATTCTTAAATTGTCTTTTACTGGCTCATGAGCAAGGGAGCATAAAGAGGGCAAGTTGTAGTACTCCTGCAAAAGGAGAAAACTCAGAGATTTGTTTTTAAAGTCAGTTCTGGATTTACTATAGTAAATTTACTATAGTCTCTACCAGCTAAGTTTTTTTAAAAAAAATAAGGAGAGAAGCAATGATATTTACAGCATAATACAATAGTCAAACTTACTCATAATAAAGAAGATGCTCACATTTTGAGAGTGAAGGTTTACCAGATTAAATTTATGCAAAGAACTTAAAGACAGACAAAATATTGAAGTTAATGGGTATGCTATTTCATGTGAAGACAGTGACCACCTGAGTGACAATGAGTACAATGTTAGTAAGTTGGAGAAAAGGAACAATTATTCCTATCCACTGTACAATATTGAATGATTTACAAAAGAGATCCAACAATAATCCTTGTTAATCCTTGAAGGTATCCCAGACTGAGGAAGAGCCTGAAGAATGAATATAGGGTGGTGTGACTCAAACAACTGCATTTTCAACTTGTGAAATGAAAGAGTGCAAAGCCTATTAATAGAAGGTTAAACCTTGAAAGTTTCTATACGAACTTACTATGTGAAAATATGTACAGCTCTAGGCATGTATGTACAACTTGCTCCATGATATCTTGGTTACATGAACCTCAGGTTTGAATTAATGAAGTATTAGGAAATGCCATAGTATTAGGAGAATGAGGGATAGTTCTTAGTTAAACTTAAAAGACTGGTCTGCCATCCATGTGATCAAAGCATACAATTCTCCCTTCTCTATTCCTTTGTATAATAGTAATGCTGATGTAAATGTGCTTAGCAGACATTCATAAAAACACAATAAAACAATTTTCATCTCTCCCACAGAATGTAAAATTTTTTAAAAATGCTATCAGAAAGTATAATTCTAACTTTTCCAAACCTATCAGATACATATAACAAGAAAAGGAGGGAGTGAAATTCCACCTAGTTTCAACAAGGTAACTGGTAGAGCCATTTATGACAATGTTGTCTGGCAAATAAAAGACACAGAAATCAAATCAAATAGATGTGCTAGAGTTTTATGTGGAGCGTTTTCTGAATCCTAGGCCAGTCAATGAGAGCAAGTTGTGGGAGGTATTGTCTTGACGGCTGGAGGTATGGCCTCAAAGGGGATATGGAGCCCACACTCTTCCTCTTCCTCTTCCTCCCTCACTTCCTCTTACCAAGGTAAGACTTGCCACATCGCCATGGCTGCCATGACTTGCGGTCTTGCAACAGGACCAAAGGCAATGAGGCTAATGATAGACTATATATAAGCAAGCAACAACCACCAACAAAAACAAAACAAACTAAAACCCATTTTCCCTTATTGGGTTTTTATACCAGGTGTTTCATTTTCAGAAATCAAACATAGATGATTAATGAAAGAATGTGCTGAATCATTCCAGAAACTCTAAAGTACCTAGCTGTAAATAACGTGATGTCTAAGAGCTACTTGATGGCAGTATCTGTTAATAAGAGAACTTTCTCCCTCATATTTTACAGACGGTGAGAAACAACTCTTGGATAGCAAGCAGTGGCAACTGGGCTCTCTGACAGACAGTGTCATTCTAACAGCCCCTAAATTCATCTTAAAATTTGTTGATGGTCACTAGGTCACTATGTTTTTGGTATGATTGGAATGTCTTTTCCAAATTATGCATCCCATTCTTTCTTTCGTGATATAAAAAGTACAAAATATTGAGAAATTAAAAGATAAGTATGGAAGCCAGTAATGGTGAGGTATACATTTAGATGGTGCAAGGACTGTAACGGTGCTTAAAAACAAACAGGAACACAAAGGGACAAATGGCATATGTAAACTGAGGGATTGGTGTGAACCAAGTGTGACTAGACATTATGATGATGATGGGACCTTGCTATGATCCCATCACCCAAGGGACTGAGGTGGTGGAATCAGAAATTTCAGACCACATAGAGTTTCACAGCAAAACTCTGCACGGTGGGCAAAGGGAGGTGTAAAAAGTTCAAAGTGTAGATGGCCAGGAGATTGACTCTATTCTCGATGCCTGTCAATCTGGTGTTGGTTTAGGAGACAAACATTAGTTCGTGGACTTTAAAAACATGGTAGATGCTGATTAACTACTAAGGGACATTTTGTCAAAACCCAAGAATAATTATAGTTTCCAGGCATGTTCACACTTGTACAACTCTGCAGTTCAGGGTAAGTGGAAATCCCCAAGGGGTGGACCTGTACCATGAAACAATTCAGTGATTCAAGACTGAATATCTATTTTGTAGAGCAGCAGTCTCAGTAGGCTCTCTCTCTCTCTCTCTCTCTCTCTCTCTCTCTCTCTCGTTCTTTCTCTTTCTCTCGTTCTCTCTTTCTCTTGCTCTTGTGCTCTCTCACTCGAGCTCTCTCTCCCCCTCTCTGCCTCCACCTTCACTCTCTCATATAAGGGAGCCTCTCTATATGCCTGTGTCTCCCTGTGTCTCTTTGTTTCCTTGTCTCTCTGTGTCTCCTTGCCTCTGAGTCTCTCTGTCTCTCTCACTTTTTTCCCTGTCTTTTCTTCTCTCAATCAAATTTTAAAGTGTTGACAAGTAGTAGTATATAGTTATACTATTTGTATATAGAAAACTGCGGGTTTCTGGTTTATAAAATGTGAACTTGGGGTCTAGAGACAGGAGCACAGTTTCTACCTCACTCACAAGGGGCACAGATTTGAGGCTTCAGAATGTAATATCAAAGGTCAGACTGGCTGACTCTCCCCTGTGAAAGGTAAGCTATGCAATCAACACTTCTTCACTGCGCCTTCATGCAATAATTCGGAACGTAAATGATCTCCTGAGGCTGGGAACAAAGGGTACCTTGAGGTTGAACAGTGGTGGAGATAGGAAGTTCTGAGAGCTGAAAAAAACTTCCCTTTTCAAACCACTAATATTGATGTCATCTCTCAATAGTTTACAATACACTTTGACGGAGACGGTGCTCATATTCTGAATTATGCTAGGTTAAAAACAAACTGGAAGCTTATTTTTTAGAAAAAATATTCAGTCACAGAACCATAGCGATTTAGAGCTACAAAGACCTTGGAGGCCAACTGGTTCAACACTCATAGAAGAATTTTTACATTTAAAGGTAAATTTCCGAGTATCACGTTAACTATAAATTACAGAATGATCCTGAAATATTCTGAAATAAACTGAGCAATCTGTAAGGACATGGTGTTGATTGGGAAGGCCGGAGGTATACATTTGATGGAAATGCACACACATACAAGTGAACTGAATATGTGAACACTCTTCTGCTATCAAAAGCTAGGCTCAACACTCTGCTGGCTCTCCACCCTGAAACTCAGTCAGGAAGCTTTAATGAATACCCATGGGGAACCTGCCGCGCAAAATATTCCCTGACCTATTTGGAAGTGAGACAACAGTCCCTCTTGGAATTAAATCTTTGGTGCAAAGATTTTCCTGTCTTTTTTTTTTCCCAGCAAATGAGTATCATGTTCACCACTGGAGAGACAACACTATCTACTTACCCCCAATGAGTAGACTGAGTAGAGCACCCAGGAGGTTTGAGACAGTCAGAGAGTCAGATAATGAATGTGCTATTTATAGAACAAATACAACAGCAAGAATCAAATAAACACCAAAGCTCTGTAGTTTGGGATAACCGGTGCCACAGGGGAAAAAAAAGAAAAAAGAAAAATAAAACCTGGTGCATGGGTCACAATCATTAGCATGGCTTGTCTATATCTGTAAGATTGCCAGGTAATTTTTAATTGCTGAGGAAGAACAACATTTTTTTTTTTTGGTCTATCATCATTAGGCAAACATCTGAAAACTAAACGTCCTGGTAAATCCTGGGACATCAGTGAGATTCTCTAATAATTTACAAACCCAGCTTACAGAAATTTTAGTGGAAAGGGTTGTGACTGAAGTGAGGAGCAAAAGCAAAAACAGGTGTGAAGTGCTTCAGCCAGGGGTCCCCACCTCTGTCGGAGTAGACGTGCAGAGAGAAGAGGCAAATTTACACAGGCTATTTAGATCACCTTTGAAATACCTATTCATGCAAGATGCTCTGGATGACATCACTTGATCCAACTTGTAGTTAATAGAAAAACAGAATTGAGTATATTTTTCAAACCAATGGGTTTTAAGAATGAAGAAAAGGAGAGAGATCAGCGACTTAGTGAGCAAAGGAGAGCACCATCTAATTATTTGCTTTCTTAAAAGATAGTTTTTTAAATAAACCTCATGGTGGTATAATATCAGAGTTGTTTAAAAAAATTAAAAAAAAAACTATCAAAACTGTCAGTGACTCCATCCAAGAAGGTAATTAACTTGAAGTTTTGAGACAACCAAACTCCCAACTGGCAATGTCCAGGACACAGAGTGAACAAGTGAGCTATTAACTGAGTATGTTGATATGCTGTAGCATCCAAATAAATAACAGGGTTCAATTTGAAAAGTTAATGAGGCACTCACATCTGAATAGAATTATGTCAGCAGCCCTTACCACTAGACACAACTTAAAAAGCAGTCAATAACTGCCATACAAGAACTTAAATCACTGAAATATAATAAACTTAGCACTTAAATGTATTAAATTTTTAAAAAATATATCAAAATCCCTTTTGATTTTCAAATCGTTAGAGAACACATTTATAGTGATTATGTGGTGATGTACTGTCAGTAATTCAGTGTCAAGAATACCATGGCTCCTTTCATTCCTTTAACCTTCAGAAGTATTTGCAGTCTCTTAGCTGCTACAACCACTCTGGAAATCAGTCTGGCGGTTCCTCAGAAAACTGGACATGATACTTCCGGAGGACCCTGCAATACCACTCCTGGGCATATACCCAGAAGATTCTGCAGCATGCAATAAGGATACATGCTCCACTATGTTCATAGCAGCCTTATTTATAATAGCCAGAAGCTGGAAAGAACCCAGATGTCCCTCAATGGAGGAATG
>BDUI01000033.1:67295-91248 GCA_002335545.1 Apodemus speciosus | reverse complement strand
ATGCACTCACTGATAAGTGGATATTAGCCTAGAATCTTGGAACACCAAAGACACAATCCACCTACCAAATGATGTTTGACAAGAAGGAAGGAGTGGACCCTGGTTCTAGAAAGGCTCAATGCATCAGTGTAGGGGAATACCAGGGAAGAGGGGGAGGGAAAAGGGCATGTGGGACCTTTGGGGGGTGGGGAACCAGAAAATGGGAAATGAAATGTAAATAAAAATATATCCAATAAAAAAAGAAAAAAAAGAAGTATTTGCAGTTTCTTAAAGTTAATGAAGTCTTAAATGGCCTCAAATGGCTGGTACTGTAATATACACTTTAAAAACAGGCAACTTATTCTCTATCAAAACTTTAGGAAAATAAACTTATATAAATAAAAGTAAAACTGACCGCAGGAGACCTACAATAACCTTTCAAGTTAAAAATAATAAGAATAATCTAGATTTGACTTTGTGCAATTCCAAGATTAACAAGACTAAAAGCTACTTTGCTACTATACTTTTCAATAAGGACTTTAACTTCCTGCCTATATCAGATTAACACAAGATAGATGATATGTTTTTCAGAGAAATGTATGGGGAAAAGTTCAAATCACATGGTGTTTATCACATTCAGGAGGAACTTGGTATGTCTCCAAGATGTCTGACACAGGACTCTCCTTCTGAATGCTAACTTTTGTGTTCTCTGCTTCCATCAGCCAGACCCTGAATGCTCCAATAAAGAAATCATGACAGAAATGATACTGAGTCTTCAGAAGGGTCACCCTCAAATAGCATGATTTTTTTTGGTCACCTGGAATGACAGCTCTCTAATCTTTTTCTTTCCCAAGCACAGCTGTTAAGCTCGTAGAACTCCAAACTACACACAGAGACCTCATGTCTATTCTCTAATCCGCTCAACCTGGTCAGAGTCCTTACATCAATAGATTCCAGAAAAAGCATGTGAATAAAGGAACCTCCAGATGACTCTGTATCCCAGAACTCTAAAGCATACCAGCCTATTGACCACATCTACCCCCATCATTGGAGAGTGGCACCCCCTTCATAGTCACACCCTGTTGTAATTCTGCACACGTGCTTTAAGAACATACCACCTTGTGTGCTATGTCCCCCATGGGATTTGGGATTTTGCTGTTATAAAGCAGCTGGTAAAAACATGATCTTTCCTAAGGCCATTTCTACAACAGTAACAGCAGTTAGTGGTAGAATGCCATGCATAGCGGATCTGCCAGACATACTTTTAACACATCACATGCATACTATCTCTCTATGTACCCTACAAAGTATTGTTAATATTCCTACCTTATAAATAGGAACACTAAGCCCTTGTAAGAGTATGTGACTACTATTGTCCTTAGGGACCTAAGTGACAAATATTAGAATCAGTGTACTCTTGATATTACATTGAAGATCTCCAATATTAATAATGTACTGCCCATGTGAGAAAAACTAACATGCATGCCCAGCTGTGTTATTGTGTCTCTAAATGTGCTTGCTGCCTAGATCATCTACTGGAGGAGGTTACAACTGAATGCACTGCAGTTCCTGGAGACTTCTGCAGATTGCACATCCTAATAATAAACAAAGAAGTGTAAAGCAGCCATACCATGGTTATCTTTCGAAATCCTCATACATTAATGATGAGGACGACCTTGCTTTGTCCACTTGAGACACAGAAACTGAAATCAGATTAGCATTCATCAAACACAGGAGTGAGGACAGTGACTGTGATTCAGAGCTAATCTTTCCCCAAGGAATTCGCTGAGTGTATGAGGGAGGACCACAGCCGCTAACCAACTACCAAGTACATGAGGAAGGACCACAGCCACTAACCAACTGACTATACCAAGTACATGAGGAAGGACCACAGCTACTAACCAACTGATTATACCAAGTATATGAAGGAGGATCACAGCTACTAACTGACTGACTGTACCATGTATATGAGGGAGGACCACAGGTGCTAACCAACTGACTGTACCAAGTATATGAGAGACAACACTACCCCACCCCACCCCCTGCCAGCTATCTTACCCCTTGATTCTTGGTATTTAATGGGCAATAACCTTAGCTGAAGGAACACACCTTCCATTCTCTCATTTGGTGTGTCTTAGGAAGTTCAGGCTAATCATCTTGAGTGTTGCACAGAATTTCCTGAGAGGTGCTGATTCAGCCAGAAGACACATCCCCTTTCCCTCCCTGCTTTGCTTCCTGCAGTATGGGATGCACAGAAGATGGCTAGCAGACCAGAAGCTACTCTATGATGCTGATAGGTAAAGTCACGGAAAACATGTTAAAGAGAACGGAGGTCGCAGAGACAATAGTCTCTTAAGATAACGGTGACAGCACAGGACCACAGACTGCTTACTTCTGAACTTCCTTTTAAAAAAGACAGAAATACATTGTCATGATGTCCTTTATATGTTTCCATTTTTGGTAAATTCTATCAGATACAATTAAATCTTATGAACGGATTTTTTTTTTTTTTGCTGCCCCAAATATTCAAAGCCCCAAAATGTTCAATTTATACCTAATAACGAACTTCACCCTATCTTATCCCCCAAAGCAACATCCTTCATTTCCAGGATGACCGTGTGAATTTGAAGACACACATGGGGAAACCTAACTGCTCAGAGTGCATGGCGCTGCTTGGATCATTCTGCAGGCAAGGTGAGATGAGCAAGGGAACTCAGGAAAAAAAAAAAAAAACAGAAAAGCTGAGGAAGAATGAAAATTGCCACAGTTAGCCGATGCTAAGCTGTATGCTGTGCACGTACCGTACAATGAACCGAGAAATTCTACCTATTATTTACACGGTGACAGAGAAAAGAAAATGAGGTGGAGCTCGATAAACAAGCTCTCTTCTAAAGTAGATTTAGACACTATTCATCCCCTCGCTCTCAGCCCAGAAGCCTGCTTAGCTGCAAGTGTGAAATAAATTCTGACCCTCAGAACATTTCGAGGAGGAATAATGTTCAAAACAGGCTCCGGCTTTCTTTTGCTTCTCTTTGAAATTGATTAGGTGTACTTTCAGATGAGAAACGGGTTGGTGTCTCAAAGAAGAAAGAGTATTTTTAGACAAATACAAAATAGCTAATTTAAGTCGTCCAAATAAAGACAGTACTTAAGATTTTGACTTGATACTCTAGCTATGAGCTATCATAAGTGCCTTGTATGGTGGGCCCACAAAGAAAGCATGCCATATCAAGTTTTGATAAATTATCAAATTATGCCAAAAGACAACTGATTGTTTAATATTAACTTAACATTTTCTGTTAAAGTCAAACTGATTACAAAACAGTAGTGAAATTTGTTTCTTAAACCACCTTCAAGAAACCATAAATGGACTAAGGCAGTAGGACTAAAATCACTGATGAGGGCTTAGGAAGTAACGGACATTAGATTCAGAGCTGGAAAGAAATGTTACATAAGCAGTAATTTAATTTAACTTTTCAATTTAAGGCATGCCCGGTCACATGCGACTCTCTGAAATGAAGCATTTCAACAGCTCACCATGAGTCTGCTTTAGAAGGTAATCTGAAAATCTATAAGAGCAACAACAACAACAACAAAATTTACTCTGCAACAGCACTCACTCTAACTGCTAAGACACAGAGACGGGCAAATAAGAATGATTCAGCTCAGTGGATACAGGAATGCTACATTTCACACACAGGAGAACTGAGGCACCAAACCATTCAAAGGGCTTTGGCCCAAGGGACTGCAGCCTCCACGTTGAAGTCTGTCCATAGCTCAAAAGTCCCCAAAGCACAACCCAGGCTGTTTTATATACTACAGTTTTACTCTCCATAAAAATTTAAAGATTTCTTTCTTATTGACTCTGATTAAGGAAACAGTTGGATGAAGAAAGCTGGTGTTTCCTCTACGTTTTATTTTGATTTCGAAACTACATTTATTTACTAGTTATTTGTAGGGGTATATGTATGTGCACAGATATGTCATAGGATCCAGTAGTGGTCAGCATTTGCAGCAGATCTGCGGCATTTGCCTGTCTTCCAGTTTGCAGTTCCGAGGGATTGAACTCAAGTCATCAGGCTAGGCTGCAAGCACCTCTACCCGTGAACCCATTTCACAGCCAAATAAAGGAAAAATAAATATGGGCATCCCCGTTCTCAAAACTGTCTTAGTGATTTTGTTTCAATCCTGCAAAGAGAGAAACAAGTTCACGATGGAGGGAAACTCTAATGCAGCTTTAAAGACAAAAGACTCCTTAGAACCCCCGTAGGCTCAGAGAGCAGGGGACCATTCACCGTTCGTGAACTCTAGATTTCCTCAGCTATAAGGGGATGGAAGACCTAAATGCGATGAATATTTTAATATACTGTCCTGCCTTCGATCCTGACTTGATAGATATTAGTGTTCATTCAGATTTTTGAAATCATTTGTATTACCTAAGAAAATATATAATGATTATTTGTAAACCCAAATTGTACTGGTGTTACAAGAATGCATTTAGATTTTTTTTTATATTATAAAGTGAAAAATATAAAACACTGAGTACATAAAATGCTACACGAATTAATTCTATGATTTACTCGGAAGACTGTACGCTGGGTTAGGAACATCCTGAAAACAATGGGTGTTCCAATATAATGCTGAGAAAAAAATCAATAACTTCAAATTGTAACAACGGATGAGAACCACCATTTGAGCAATTTTTAATTTCCATCACAACTGATACATATCATTTATATACCCAAGCGTTAAAATTCCTTTGTTAAAAGACTGAATGGCTTTTAAACGTTCAGAAAAGGATGAAACATATTTATAGACTCTATGTAACACATATCACCACACAAATGCATCTGGTTGTACACTTAAGAAGGCACTCAAGGTGGCTGTTTATGAAAGCATTGCTGAGCTGCAACGGAACGTCTTTCATGTGCTGTGATCACTACTGTAGCCTCACTATGCAGTTCAGTGCCTGACGTATTCTGAGAACTCAAAATTATGTGCCAAAGTAATGGCTAAAAAGATTTAACATTAAAAAGTAGTCTTTCTTATACACTAGAAACATATATTTTCACGAGAAATTTGCTTAAACATATATACGTTCAAGTGTCTTTCTTGTATAAAAGAGATCTCACATTGTTACATTATCATATATATTGTTTGTTTGGAAGGGAATGTATTAGTCTAGTATTGTGTTGGGCTATATACTATGAAGTGTATCTTTCCCATAAGCATATAATGAATGTTGATGCCATGAAATTAATAATTCCATTAATAATGAAAGGAACTATTTTCTACTTTGAACTACTTAGCAGTCATACAAACACTAAAATCTCATTTAGGAAGAAGTATTGCTATCCTGTAAAGTGGATGATAAAAGGGGTAAAATTATAGTTATAAAATTCCTAGTTAGGGAATATTAAGTATCTTTTACATTGGATAAAACAAAATAAAATCTGCATTAGTCTGAGATGTACTAAAGTCAATGATGTCAAGTTCTAAATGAAATACATATGTAAATAGAAATGTACAATAAAACCAAGCAAACCTGCTCACATAGTAACAGACAGCTCTTGAGCTTTGTGGGTTTAATTTTAAATGAAATACACCAATTTCTGGTCCTTAATATATGGGAACAGAGCAATAGTTAAATTCACTACTGACATCTGATACAAGTTATCCACTACCACCAAGCTGCCCCTATAATTCTTCTGATTATTTACAATGCACTATTCTATCAAGAACTCTTTCCCCATCACCTGTTTAGAAACAGAGAGCAGATGGACTATTTTACAAATAAGGGACTTGGGTTTTCAAGGCAACTAGGGATCAGAGGCAGAAGCTCTTGGCAGCTGTGAACCAAGCTCAAGAGTTCCACCCTTTCATGACAGTAGAAAAGTCAGCTGTTGTCTCAACAACTGGCAAGTAGCTGATGAAAATAAGGTCTTAAAAGAATTGTAGACTTCATCTAGAACATGTCCATAGTCAGGAGGCCCAAAGAGACAGTTGTATTAAAAGATGTGATAAAAATAGGAAAGCAACACAAAGCAAGCTAATGAGTGATACCGTACAGATGCTAATGAACAGTGGCCGGAACTTCCTGCTACTATTATGGAATCCGATAACCTGAAATATCTTTTCAAAAGTAAAGCTATATTCTAGAAGGTGTTTTACAACCCTATCGGAGAGTAAGGAAGCCAACTGTCATTTGCACTACTTCCTCAGCCTTGCATCTCTTTGCTACTTAATGCTATGGCTGTGTGGGGGATGTGTTCAAAATAAAGTGTGATGATTATAAACAGGCACTTGCTCCTCTAGCAGGAAGCATTTCATGGATGACATTTTCACAGGCACTTATCGATTTAGACAACATAGCCAAGTGTGGACCATGTGCCCCAGAATGATCAAAGAAACCATTCAAGAAGCATGCTCCTGGCCTTTGGCAATGTCATGTAACACCTAACCTAACGACAACACTGCTCATGGTACCCTAAAACAGCAGAAAGAATGCAACTCACTGTACTGGAGATAATGCCAGGAAGAGAGATGCAGGAGTAAGAGCCTAACTACAAAGCTTGGTAAACTGAGGTAGCAGTCCTGACTTTAAGGAATTGACAGATTTGAGTTATAAAGAAACCTTTTAAAAGACCGTTTCAGGAAAAGGACAGCACATGCAAATACAATGAACATGATAGATGGGAAGGGGAGCAGACAGAGAGACAGGAAGGATTTGCTGAGTAGCACTCAGTAGAGGCTCCAACCCTTTACATGTGTAACAGCACCGATCCACACGTCTATCCGAGTTTTCTTCCACTGCACTTGACAGTCTGTCAAAGGAGACCAAAGGAGAGAGCAAATCCACACTGCTTCAGATAGAAAAGGCCCAGAAGCAAAGAGAGAGAGAGCAGAGGCACKATGCCCAAGATGCCACCACCTCACTGGACTCTGCGCAAGCCACTCACCAGTTTTCAGGGCAGTTCTTCAAATCAGCATCTGCAGAAGAGTAAGGAAAAGGAGAGGTTTATGTGGCAAATGCCCTCTTTACTCAAACTCTTCACTTATCTCTAAACAAATTAGTTCACAGAAACCAAAAATCCCAGTTGAATGCACACTAGGTAAACATGAGTGGAGGGAAATGGAAGCGGAAAGGCAGAGAGGCACACAAATCCCACACACTGTCATCATCACGGCACATGGATGCTCTATGAAGATGGTCTTTGTACCCACCACCATTGGCTATTCCTCAGATCCCATTCTATATATGCCAGAATGCCAAGTTCCACCGGGGAAGAAACTCTGTAGTAACGGGGGAGGGGATTGGATTGGATCTGTATGTCTTCAATTACCCAACTTGTGGAACACCCACTTTGATGAATTGGTTGTATTTTACACACACTTTCTTTCATTACACAACAACCTTACTAAATGCAAGTTTAATTTTTCTCTTTAACAGAAATTCAAACTCATATAAGAGAGCATAAAATCCATATATTTACACAAGTATATTTCTGTGTAGAAAGTGAACCAGCACTTCTATTATGTATTTATTGTTTTATAGTAATGCAGACCCTGTAGAGAAAGAAAAAATGTGCATCCTACCCATAATTTTGTTCAAATGACATTTACTTAGATTCTATCTGATGGGTGTTAATATCAACAAAACATTTTTAGAAACAAAATATGTTCAGAGAGTAGATGAGTTGATATACAAGCTTAATCCCCAAGACTCTGTTAGATCAATAGGAAACAATCCTTCCCCTGTAATCATATTTACTACTACATAAATCACTGTTACTGGAGTCAGCCATTAAACTTTCACAGATAAAGGTCTCACACTGAACTCCATAACCTGAAAACTTTCATTCTATAAAATAATGACAGGGAGAGTTAAGTAGATCTGATGGTAATGAGTGATCCAAGTCTATGCATTTTGTCAATTGATGAATATATTTAAAAGGCAACAGAAATTTAGCTTACTGTAGAGGAAAAAGTTAATAAAACCATGGACAGTAATTCACTGCAGTATTTCAGTAGTAAAGTTAAGCTAATAATGTGGTTAGTTTTATTGGATTGGTAAGGGAAACAATATCCTTTAAATGATTTTGTAATGATAGTATTAAAATCAACCTTGAGTTTCATTCAAAATTCAGACAAAATAGCCTTTTAATATTACGTCTCAAAGTTCCCATGAACACAAATGTTTTTGAAGGAAGAGGACCAAAACTGGATTATTGAATAGTTTGCTTTCAAAATAAAGTAAATGCTTTAATAAAATGTCAGTTTTAGAAATACAAATTTCTGACTTAACTATTAAAATTATGTTTCACTTAAAATATAAGCCATTTGTACTCATAGATACTGCTAAGAGGACTACATCCTTCTCTTTTCCACAAATTCTCCCAAGAGAAATACAACTCTAGGTGATTTTTTTCTTCATTCATTCATTAGCAATACCTGTGAGAGGAGAGATTACTTTGTGGACCAGATCTTGAAAGTCGGCCATTGATGTTAATATTCTTCGCTTTAGAAAAAAATGGAATAAAATATCAATTCGCACATGACTTAGATATCTTCTTGCTTTGGCCTGGATAACTTTAACGCTTGAAGAAGAAGCCTATAGAAAGCCACTTGACTTCAGGTGGAGACTGGTTTTAGGACTGTGGTACACTAGTAACAGATCAATTGGTTTAATCAACAACTGATAATTTTATTTATTTCCCATTTGGTTTGAAAGCCAACACTTATTCCAGCACACAGCAGGGACGCAGGGGCATTACCAATTCACCCATGGAAACGTTGCTTATCTACAGATGTCTTCATTTAGCATCACATCTTCCGGTGACTATTCAATGGATTACCTTGTTGAAACTCTTCTCCATCAGTGTTCCTGACACTATTTGCAAACTTCTTAGACCACGTTCCCTTTTTCCAATCAAGCTTAAAAACAAAGCCCTTAAACCCAGGGCTATGCACTGACTAATACACCTATGGAAAGTGTCTTGCATAGATAAATTCTCCAATAACCCAATCATAATTTTTTTCTCAAACTGCATCAGAAAACTGATATCTACTTTAATGTAAAACTAAATATTAACATTCAAGAATATATCAATGTAGCATTAAGAGTATGGCAGCCTGTAAAAATGCAACCTCCAGTATATTTTGTTGACCCAAGAAATAACAGCACATTTCTAAGCGGTTCAGGGGGGAACTGTTTGCCAACAGCCTTCAGGCAATGAAAACTTGTATGCTGGGAGTTTCTGGATTATCGTCTGCATTGCTAGCCTAATGTTCATGAAAATTTATACAATTGCTTCACTGGAAAACTCCTTGGTGACTTAGTCAGACCTTGGTTTAGGGGGCATTTCAGACATTATTCTTAATGCCAAGCTCAGTAGTCACTGTTTAAAATATCACATGTGTCCTTTTGTTTTAAATATAAACCAGTATATATGATTAGTGGAATAATTCCTAAAATCATGTAAACTGGTGTGAGGTTGAATCTCTGGTCATTTTGATTTACATTTCTTGATGACTAAGGATGTTGAATGTTTCTTTAGGTGCTTCTCAGCAATTCAAGTTTCCTCAATTGAGATTTCTCTACTTAGCTCTGTTCCTTATTTTTTGACAGGGTTATTTGGGTCTCTGTTACTTCCAGACACTATTGCTGATGCCAAGAAGTGCATACTGACAGGAGCCTGATACAGCAGTCTCCTGAGAGGCTCTTCCAGATCCTGACCAATACAGATACAGATGCTCGCAGCCAACCATCCCATCCCACTGAGCACAGGGACCCCAATGGGGGAGTAAGGGGAAGGACTTGAGAATCTGAAGGGGCCTTATCTGGCATCAATGGGAGGGGAGGCGAGGCCCTTGGTCCTGTGAAGGATTGATTCCCAGTGTAGAGGAATGCTAGGGCAGTGAAGTGGGAGTGGGTGGGGGGGGGGGGGGGCGCCCTCATAGAAGCAGGATAAAGGGGGATGGGATAGGGGATTTGCAGTGGGGAAACTGGGAAAGTGGATAACATTTGAAATGTAAACAAAGAAAATATCCAGTTTTTTTTTTAAGATAAAATGCATATTCCTCAAAAAAAGAATTATGGAAACTCTCTGGCAACTGACATCCTTCTGTATGGCAATTAACGGGTGTGTGTTTCAAAAACACTGGAGCACAACTTAATCAGTCTGAGTGACATCCATTTAGCTCATTTAACACATACTTACCGAGCAACAACTAGATGCTAAGCCCTCAGTGGACAATGGACATTCAACAGGGACACATAATGGATACAATCATCCCATACTGGGTGTACAAGAGGCATAGGAGTTAAATCTTAAACACACAATCAAGCAAATAAAATGAAGATTACATGCTACCCTGCAAGCAAGGTAGGGTGAGAGCTGGCATCGGGGTAAAGAGGATCAAAGACAAGAGTTTGTGTAGATTCTGAGTATAATGGATCCCAGGGAAAGGAATACTAGGAGGACTCAGCTAGAGTTTGCCATGAATGAACTGGTGTGAGAATAAGTACAAAGATGGAAAGCCAGTGCTTGGACCATTTGGAATTGTACTTGAAGAATAATAGAAGGAAAGGAGCTACATGAACAGTAACACTGGTCCAAGCGTTATATACTGTGCTACATGTAGTTTATTTTTACGAAACAATACACCAGTGAGTAAAGTAATATAACAACCAAACTCTAAGAATTGATGGGCCATCTCATTGTATTTTGGCACTCACTAGAGTCTTCACATGATGTTCTAAATAGTAGATAGTGATTTTATTAAAACAGAAGATTCAGATTTAAGAGAAATGTATGAGAGATTGGGTTACCAATTTAGTATTCATATTCTGAGTTCTAAATAACTTACAAATTCAGTAAGACATACATATGGAAAGCACAGTTTAAAAGCTTGTTCTTTCCAACATCAGACACTAAAAATAGGTTATATTTAAAAGGCAATTCAACGCCAGTTATAAGTTAACCTGTGTAAGCATGGAACTGATGAATGTAATTCAATATATTGATGCCTAAATCAAGAATCTACATGGTGTCCAATTTCCTAATATTTTTCAAAAGCATTTGCTTATCACTCAGGATCATCTGGAATTGCTACTGTATCACATTGTCTCATTAAAAAATCAATCCTAGATGTTCATAGAAACTACTACAATCTTCTCTGTCCTTTTTTTAAGTTTTCCTAATTCTTCAAAAATTCCAGTTTGTCCAGTTCTACAACCAAGTTGTCCTGATGGCCACACTTCTGACTGACCAATCTTGCCACAAAACACAACATAATACAGGAAGAAAATCTGTCTGGCCTAGAGGCAGAAAAGTGCTTGCCTGAAAATGGTTCCTACAGCATGTGAATTCCCTGAATTGTTAATGACCTGACCACTGAGGTTGGCATCTAACTCACACAAAGTTACTGTCCTAAGGAGAGATGACACAAAAAACTCACTGTTGGTGACAGACTGGCCAAAAGAAGCTCACTGTGACATGAGGGTGGACAACTATTCTCTTCAATGCCTCTGAATTTGGCCCTGTGCACAACGGAAGCTAATCACAACACATTGATGTTTTCCTCAAATTTCACAGAATCTCTTATTTTATTTACATAAGTGAATGCTCAAACAGATCCCTAGTTTCTTTAAAAGGCTATTTTAATTCTATAGTAAAAGTTAACTGCTGTTTAAAAAAAAATTCCATTCAACATACTGTGATCATATTCAGCCCACTCTATCTCGAACTCTTCCCAGATCCACTCCCATCTCTCCAACCCCTCTCTTTTACTTGCCATCCTTTCTTTTTCTTTTTCAAACAAACCATCAAGTCAAATTTGTGCTGCCTAAATCCTCTTGGGTGTGAGGCCAATTACTGGAACATGGTCAACATACCAGGAAGAATGGTAAGGAGGGACAGAAGAATGGAGATGGAAGGGAGGAAAGAAGGAAGGAAGGGAGGAAGGAAGGGAGGGAGGAAGGAAGGAAGGAAAGAGAAAGAAAGAAAGAAAGAAAGAAAGAAAGAAAGAAAGAAAGAAAGAAAGATGATAGAACGATCCTACAGAAACATCTGCACATAGGTCTAGATATCAATTAAACTTCCTTAAATTCTGTTTTGATACATACAGTTCATTAATAAGAAAAACACACCGATGGCAGTAGATCTTATTTCAACATTAGTAGAGTAAGAAAAAAGTATCATTAACCATCTGTCCTTCTGTTTTACATATGCTCCAGGAAACTTTACAGTGACACGTAGGTGACATTCTCCATTAGGCTTGGGGGGGGGGGGKGGATTACAAGCATGGCTCAGTAGCAGGGTGCTTGTTGGCTCTGAATTAGGCTGTGGTTTCTCCTCCCAGCATCACCAAGCAAAGGATAAGCAAACCCACCAACGTGCACACAAATCCTGCAAGATCAGTTAGGAAAACGTGATTTTTTTTTTATGGTTTAATTCACACACACACACACACACACACACACACACACACACACACACACCTCCTAAATTGCCGTATAAGAGTCTAAAAGCCAGTGCAACAATACTGATGGGATGTCTTTAGTGTTGGCTAAGATATGCAAGCTGAACCCCTGAGAACTGTGTGAAGAAGTGTATTAGAAGATTAATCCATTCTATCCAGAAGTGTGTTTACTCCCTGCAATAGGAGGACAAGCTGGAACTCATCATTGTAGAATCAAGGAGAAGCCCTCACTAAAAGACATAATCTCTGGACGATCTCAGCTTACAGAACCATGAAAGGGGAATTTCTATTCCTTATAAATGAGCCATTCTCAAGTATTTTGGCCACAGTAGCACAAATGGACTAAAACAACCCTAACTACCCAGGTCTGAAAACTGAAGTGGTGTCCTAGGATGCACTCAAGCAAACAGATTCGCTGACCGATGCTTGTAAACCAAGCAGCCAGTTCTGCCTCGGGAAGCTATGTTCCTGCCTTCTAAGTCCTAAGTAATAACACTTCCATTTCAGCGTAGTTTTGTTTAACTGTTTTTAAGAGTGAAGCGATACCCTGGGGGGCGGGAATCCTATTTCCCTTTGATCCCCAAAATTCCTTACGTTCAAATAGCACTTACACATTTTTAAGAGAAAAAAATGTACTTCTTATGGTTTTCCTGTTTTTTTTCCTTTCTCTTGCCTGGAAATCTACTTTGGCTTATTTTTTACTATTTCTCTGTCTGTATGTAAGTGGGCAGGCAGCAAGCAAGGGAGATGGAGATTTAGACAGTCAATCATCCAGCTCACTCGAGAGAGTTTTAAGTGTTCTGTTTGTTGTCTCCCCGGAGAGCAGCATCCATAGTAACAAACGCAAATGCATTTACTTTAGGGCTATTTTAATAGCCATCAATGGAGTGTGTGTGTGTGTGGGGGGGGGAGGTATGTTGTAGATTCAGGTCTTTGGGCTCTAGGGATCAGCAATAATTTAGTCTTTAAATAATAATGGCTAGAGCTTCATAGGTTGTAGTTTGACCCACATTAAGCAATAAACCATATGTTTAGCATCTATGCAGCACCCCTCTGTCTACTCTGAGAGCCCTAAAAATACACCTTGCATTGGGTATGTGGACCAAATGTCTTGGGTCTACATGAATATTTCATCATTCCTACTTAACTTTGTTCCGGAGACCAACTGTTGCTTAAAACACTGAAAACGAAGCAAAACCAACAGCAGATACTTCCTAGGAGCAGTTTTAGAGAGGAAACCCAGCCACTCCACAGGCTTTCTTAACGAGAGACTTTCTGGGGAATCGAGCCTTCACAGGACTAATGGCCTCTCCTCTTATTGATGTCTGTAGCTGGAACCATGGGATTCTCCCAGAATAGGGGGATGCATGTCAAGAATTTTGGGGGGGGAGGAGTTTGAGAAGGGGAGGGGGATGGGATAGGGGGTTTGGGGAGTAACTGGGAAAGGGGACATCATTTGAAATGTAAATAAAGCAAATGTCTAAAGGCTAGAAGTCAGTGTATAATTCAAGTATAAAATAATAAATCTCTCCATTATCCATGAAAGGTAAAAAAGAGAGAGTGACTTTCTTCCAAGAAGTGGAACTAATTAATATCTTCCTGCAGAAAAAAAAAAAAAAACTGGTGTGCACATTATACATTCAAAATAGTACAAAATGTGCCCCCATTCAAAATAAGAGTATTCTGTAACTGGTGAGTGTTCAATAATCATTTTGTTTGAGAAATAAACATACAACTTCACTTTTTGTAACTTTTGTAAGCCAAAGTCCTTATGATTGTATGTAGTACTTGTACCAATGACCACTATTCATTATTAATATGGATAGCATGCTTTTGGCTAAATATCAGTTTTGTTCTTAACAATAATTCTTTTCCAGCTTCATTTTGAAGATAAGGCCACTGGAACTGGGCCGTTAGGTAATTTCCCCTAGACTATGACATTGCAAAGACTGGCATCAAGGTTTGCTTGAAACCAACCTCCAACTCTTAACTCTTTACTTACTGCCTCTAACTGGAGCTGTCTGTTTTAGGTTGATCCTTAAAATATCTATGGAAGTAGAATGACGTTTACTAATAGAAGCAACCTGTGTAAAGGCTTTAATTTTTTTCCAAGACATATTTACATGCTTACCCTAGCTCTTACACACAGGGATTAAAAATATACTTTCACCAAACAGTGTTTAATTCTGTTATTAGGTATTTAGGGAAACCCTGAAAATGAAACCCTACCAATAAACAGAGAGAGTGAAATTTCTTTAATTTATTAAAATAAAGCTACATTTTTTCAGACTGATGAATCCCAACGAGATTAAGTGTGTGAGTAATCTTTCACTTGCTGCACAAAGACATTCTCAAGAAACACTGTCAAGGAAGCTCTGGAGCTGTGCTTGCTGCAGTACTTGGTTTGTGCTCCTGTACTCTTAAGAACAAACGCTAATTACCGCTCAGCCCTAATGCTAATCTCAGCATCTGCTAATTAAAAGATCACATCTTCTGCAGAGTCAGCATTACCATTCAAATGAAAACATTAATCAGTTTGAAAAATTCAAAATCAATCAGCTATAAGGAAGTAGAGGCCTCCGCCACCGAATGGGTACCGGCATAAACCTAGAACTGCAAGAGTCAGGCAAGTCAGCAGGCCCCTTCCACTGTCACAAAAGCTATTAAGAAAAGCATTTTTTCCTGTGGTCTAGCATTGTGCCATGACCATGTGATGACATGTGGGATTTATACACAAAAATCACAACACCATCTGGCTCCCGAAGAGGGCTGGTTTAACATTTGACGCACTAGAGATATGATTACTGACCAGATTTTAAAAATAGAGATTGCAGAGTTTTCAAATAGATAATGCAACTTGGTGAGCTATTTCCAGCATACTAATAACTGTAGAAAAGCTCAGTTGTATTAATTATTTTCCAGCTGTTTTTACTTTACATTTTGCTTCTTTAAACTGATAGTTCTATTTTTAATAATCATTACTAAGAGCAGGCCATTCAAACTAAAGACCAGAATGTCCTTCAAGGTTCTAGAGAAAGAAACAGGCCTCAGATTTGTCCAAGGACTTTTTTGCATCAAAGAATAAAGACTAACTTGAATCTTCTTGAATTTTGTACAGCAAAATATAGATTTCTTCCCACTGCTACTAAGCAAGTGACCTGTAAACTCATGTCAAAAGATAAAACTCCTACATATAAATTAAGGTATCAAAATATAAAAATGTTAATACTTTCAATAGCTTAAAATTTAAAGGACGTAAATACCTAACTTTTCCTGAAATCTTAGTGAGTACACAAAGACACACACACATACACACACACACACATGCACACATATACACATACATACACAAACACACATTTGGATAGTAGAAAGACACCTCCTATTTCAGAAAGCTGCTTATGATTTGTGTATGTAAAGAAAACAGTATTTAGAAGGTAAACCTAATTCTTGATCCAAAGCCAATGATATATAAAGGATCAAGGCCTGGAGAAATGGTTCAGACATTATGGGCACTTGTTGCTCCTACGGAAGAATCAGGTTGGTTTGCAGTCCCCACATGGTGGCTCACAGTCATCCTTAACTTGTAGCCTCAGTGCCAAGGGATCCTATAACTCACTATAACTCTTCTGACCTTTGTGGGTACCAATCATGCAGGTAGTATGCACACATACATGCAGGAAAAAAATCAATCTACAATATTATAATATAACTGCATTATTAAATACAGCTATATTAAGCACATTATTATTAAATACAATATTAAAATATAATTGTAAATGAGTAAAGCAGATTTCATTTTTAAAATAATAAAAATTATATATGGATTCCAATGCAAAAAGTTCCTAATATAATATTTAAAATATGAAGTCAGATTCACATCCTTCTTTATCTAAAATAAAACTTCAGGCCTATAAGGATTTACAATAATGCTTTCATGCAGAAAAGTCATTTTGATATATAGTACGCTTAGGAGACCTAGCTCCAATACACTTTATTAGATTAAAAAATGAATAACAACTTCTTATGACAATTATATTTCAAAAAATTATTAGTAAAATTTATCTTGCAATCCTTAAAGTTAATAAGGATGACAACATGAGTCTATGCATCTTACAATGACTTCTACTTATGAGGACTGGAAATCATTAAGGAGAGTTTGTTKTCATAACATTGATGTGCACTCATAAAACTTTTATTCCATTCAGACAAATAGTGTATATTCTTGTTAGGATAACAACCATTACTAGAAAAATTATTTTCATACAGCACCAAATAAACAAGAAGAATCTTGAACGTTATAGATTTTCAACTCAGGCATCATTAAAGAAAAAGAGGCCAGGTGCCTCATGTACACATTCCAAGGGGAAATGGCTCATGTTCACATGTTTGGAAATACTAATAAAAGAAACATATCAAGAAACAAAGTGCGAAAGATGCAGAAACACAAACTAATCTTCATGAGTATCTGTAATTTATGTTCAAAACTGACAAAATTTTCACATTTTCCCCTAATTTCCTTTTTCTATCTTGGCAACATATCTGTCAGAAGATTGCCAAAGGAGGAAGCCATGCTCTACTGTAGCTCTCTTATGAGCACCTCATCATATCCCATACTGTAGCCACACTCTTGAATGTGGCTTGAATGTGGCTAGTCATAGGGGCTTCAAGATTCTCCACTATAACTCAATTAAAGAACCACTGGCTTGAGTACCTGCACACAGCTTCGCTCTGTTATTGTTTTATGTGAAAAATAAAACAGGTACACACATTATGGCCCATGTGTAGAGGCCAGGGGTCAGTCCAAAACCCAGACACAGAACCCAGGTTGTCGGGTTTTATGTAAAATGCCTTGACTCACTGACCAGTCTTGCCATTCCCAACGGAGCTTGTTTTTCAAAGACATGATCCTCTCATAATTGTTATAAAAATTCATCACAAAAATGCCTCCAACTGTGGAGAGAGTTCACACTTGATGGTTTTTGTTGCTGTTGTTGCCCCTCAAGTTCCACCCACCATTGTCAACATTAGGACAACAGCACCCTCCCTCAAAGGGCTCTGGAAAAAGGTCACTAATGGGTCTGAATGAGAGTTTCTGAAGTGCTCTCTTCAGCTCCAGACTCTTTGATAATTCCTTTTGGTTTCACTCTCTAGTCCCTATTGCTCCAATCTCAGTATTCCTGATAGCATCATTCTTGCTTTCCATCCCATGCCTGCCGTTTATGTTTGTGGCAAAGGCAGGTGCACACATTAGCATTCATGTGTACATGAACAAGTCCCGCCCCACATCACTGTGCTCCTGGGACAGAACTCAGGTTGTCCTGAAAATGAATGCGTATGCTTCCTCTCACCTTAACCCCACTAGGAGATACCCCAAATCACAACTCTAGCCCAAACCCACCTCTTAGCTCAAGAACACTTTCCAGTCTATACCCACAAAGAAACGTGGAGTCCTGTACTAAAAGTAGTTTTTCCTCACCGTGTCTTATCTTCTAAAACTGCCAAATTATACTCCCTCTCATCCGACGAATAAACATCTGGTAAGTAAAGCACATCTCTTAATTTTTTTATTTTTTTGTTCATCTTAATTCAGGCCCCAACTATTTAGGATTTTTACTGTCTTGCCACATTTTCATACATTCCTGACTCTCCCTAGGCTCAGTTAGATTCTTATTATCTATGTATGACATGGCCTATTTGCTCAGACTAACCCACCTCATCCCTACTTTACTGACTTAAAAAAAAAACAAGTGGAATATATACATACAAAACAAAAAAGCAAAAAGCCCCATGTACTTCCTTATTTGTATCTTTTTAAGTGTAATCATCTCCTCATTTCTATATAATTTAAAAATCATAACTGGAGTGATATGTATTGGATTAAACTTCCTTCAACACTCTCATATTTCTTAAGTCTTTGCTTATACCTCCGCTTCTCCATGACACATCCCTGAGATATTTAATATGGCACACATCTGCAATCCTCACAGTTAATCACCTACGATTTTCCTCATCCTGCTCTAATCGTTTGACGCACTTCCTACCTCCAGTATTAACCTACTAATGCACAAGGAAGAAATATGAAGCCTAGTAAGTTGCCCAAAGTTCAGATCATCCATGGTGTGGGAAAGGAAGCATGAGTGGAGGAAAGTACGAAGTTAGAAGGTAGAAATGAAGATTTTACAAGAAGACAGAGAATGTATGAGTGGGGCTGTTACTGCTCTCTTGGCACAGTGCTCATCTAACACACAGAAAACCCTGAGATGGAAATCAGGCACCATGTAAACTGGAGATAGAGTTCGATACCTCAAATCCCAGCACTCAGGAGGTACAGAGAAGGTGATCAGAACTTTAAAGGCATGTCATCTATATATCTGGTAAGATTAAGGTCAGCTCCCCTTGCAAAATACAAACACAGACACAAAACACAGAGAAAGACAGATATACACACACACACACACACACATACATACACACACACACACACACGTGTATATCACAGAGAGAGGGGGTTGAGGGAGGGAGGGGGAGAGAAAGGTGGAGAGGGGGAGGGAGGGAGAGGGGAGAAGGGAGGGGAGAGGTGGAGAGGGAGAGGTGGAGAGGGAGAGGTGGAGAGGGGGAGGGGGAGGGAGATGGGGGGAGGGGAGAGAGAGAATGAATATTTACCTAGCTGGATTTTAATCACTCAAATTCCTACACAGGATAAATTTTTACTGAGAAATGAATGTTAAAGCACTTAGACAATATGTGAGTGTGAGTTCAACAACTTAAACAGAACAGCAGATTAGCATTAGTATTGGGGAATTATACATTTGTATCAAGGTAATCAGGTAATGCTTTTTTCATGATGAATTTCAGTAATGATTATAAAATGAGTAAGCATGCCTTAAAACCTATATAAAAACTTAAGGACACAATTCTTCCTAGAGAAATATGATAAACCCATTGAAATCAAGGCATTATCATTAAACATTCCAGATGACAGAACACAAAAATCAAACACACACAACTGGTTAAGCTGCAGACCTAGTAACAGTTTCAGGGTATAGCAGTTTCACCCCCTTGGACAATATACTGTTAATTATCCTAATAAGAGTTAGGTCCTGTCTTCACGCCATATTTTGAATATTCTTACCTACAATATAATTACTTAAAAACACACTGCATATGTGCCAAATATGGTACTAAGCATGCTAAGTTTTCCATATCTGTCGTTTAATAATAAGTAATAATTAAATACCAAACTGCATTATTATGTCACTCTAAAAAATAAGCTTTTCACAAAAAAAAAAAAACAAACATGTGTTTGCCAATAACTAGTAGTGTTAGAATTCATATGTAAGCATGGAGACTCCAGTGCTGGTATCCTGTCTCTTCAGAGTTCCCACTTGGCTAATATCCAAAGATATGATACATAATCTGAGCATTCAAAAATGTGACCATTTATCCTGCTGTAAACATGGTTCCAAATGTTTCGTACACAACAGCCATTTGGACTTAATGTCAGTGTCAGATGGGAGTTAACCACTGGGTTAAGGAACTGGAGCGTCTGTAGAAGATGCTGGAGCAATGATCTGTCCCTGTATCTCTGTGGAACAATGCTTTCCCGACATGGAATGAGTGTCTTTCCTTCTCTACCGTGAGTTGTGAGCTGCTGTGGACTCATGACTCATTACGTGTTCAATGAGTTTCTCTCAAGTACTGTTCGTTACAATGCTGGTGTATCCAAGGCCATGGGTACGCCTTATCTATTTCAATGTGTCATTTTTCCACGTGGGAAGCACATGGAAACTTAAGACTCAGAGGGTGAAATTTAAAAAAAAAAAAAAAAAAACTGATGCTATCCCTAGAGATTATTTACACAATCATGTCAATAGTTATAAGAAATAAAGTAGGATCGTGGTCACAAAGAGAACTGCCAAAATACTATGTGCAAGAAAATACATAGGACAACGTATCTTGGAAATCCATTACTGTTCTCTAAACCCTAAATGATAAGCTTTAAATAACCAGGGGACTAGAGAACAATGGAGACAAGACCGAACAAAGCACAGTATTCAACACTAGAAGAACAGCCCAACCCTGGAAGCCTGTTTGTTTTGTATCCCACCACCTCACCTCCTACAAGCATTCATAAATTATTTCCCTGTGTGAATCACTAGTCAGTTCTTGGCTGCTTCATTCATGAAACCTCCTCACCAGGGCTCAACCAAGTCTTTCAGTTTCCATTGTTCTGCCCTACCCAATTGCCAGTTAAGACTGAAAGAATAGCAGCCATGAACGTCAACCCACCGAGGTCATGTAGATTTAGTTTTATTGCCTTGTACTGGTAATTGGGCATGCTTTTGTCAGGGCTGCATGCTGCCACCATCTTAGGGATCTATTTCTCTTGATTCCTACTCCTGGCTAAACAACATGTTTTGCCTTTTTACTTCTATAATACAGTTAAATCTATCCATCCAGGTTGCCAACACTGGACCCAAACCTGTCTCACTGGGCTAAGGCCATGTTATCTTTTTTCAATCATCATTTTTCCCTGAGAGTTTGTCTTCTATAAACTTCAGAGAATGATTTCCAAGTTTGATAAGCTTCAAGGCATTATTCTACCTATTGGCACACAAACTTGCGATTGCTGAAGTGGAACAATTTGGTCCAAGGGCTCTGTAAACAAAGACTGTTTGAAACTTTCATCCGATAAGTTGCGGAACAAACGGCAACTTGATAACTTTTTTTAAACAGCTTCTAAACTGAGGAAACACTCTAGACATGAAAAGTTCATGTAAATTAGAAAAAATATTAAAAATCTATCTCTAATTACATTGACTGCTTATGGAATTAATCGCATGCTATAGAATCAAGAACAGAGCTGTACCCATCGAAGCTTAGTTTGAATTCTGCAGTTTCTCTCTCAGAGTCTACCGTAGGATCTGCTCATACCATCAAGCCATGCATGAATCGGGCCCAGGAAGATATGTGAGGGAAAAAGATGATGTTAACACAACTTTGCCTATTGCACATAGCTTTAACCATTTAATCTTAACATTAGTTACAGTCGTCAATCTTATACTCTGCTAGATCTATACATTCAGCTTTATCCTTGGTCAGTAAATATAGGAGGAAATACAAGATTCCTAGAAATCAGTATTCTTTATAGTCCTCGGCACCTATTGGGGACTTAGGAGCACAGCCACTCTGCATAGTAAGCGCCTGATGCGGTATTTAGAACATTAGCCGTATTTGAGAGTTCCACCAGTTCCTATTTCATTTTAATCAAACACAGGAGGACTTTAATGAGTTTCAAGAACATAAATACAATACAGTCCCAATAGCTATAGTGGTATAATATTTGCCAGGCACAGAGCTTACACTGTGGGCCAAGTACCAGTGCAGTATCCTAGTGACCACTTCCTGACCCTCTGTAAAAAGAACCCTTTGACCTAAGTAACCCAACCTTGATTTTACTCAAGATAGTTTGTCCTTAAAATGATTTCCTTCCCAGTCCATGTTCCAAACTGCTGAGAACGTGGAGTGTCTTCCTGGAGAGCTTGCCTCTCCACATACTGATCTCAGCAACTTCCAACAACTCTGCTTTCTGCTTCAGGCAGCTGATCTAAACACCTGCAACTGGAAAGCTTGCAAATGAAGCCTGCTTTGTGTGCCAACAAGGAAACATGCAATACAAGGGGAGCACCAAAAGATGAATGGGCCAGAATGCAAATGTGTCCTCTGATCTTATTATACCAATTGGTACTACTTTCTAGATTTCGTGTTATGTCAAAAACAATAAAGATAAAGATAAATGAATAGGTATCTACAATTGCAAATGGTTACCTTTTGTGGGCATAATGACAAGTACTATCTCATTTTTTAAAAAATTTCACTTTTTTATTAGATATTTTCTTTATTTACATTTCAAATGTTGTCCCCTTTCCTGATTTCCCCCCTGAAAATTCCCTAACCCATCCATCCTCCCCCTTCTCACCAATCCAACCACTCCCACTTCCCGGTCCTGGCACTCCCCAGTATAGGGAATCAAGCCCTCTCAGGACCAAGGGACTCTTCTCCCTTTGATGTCCAACAAGGCCATCTTCTGATGCCTATGCATGTGAAGTCATGGGTAACTTCATGTGTACTCTTTGTTTCGTGGTGTAGTCCCTGGGAGCTCTGGGAGTACTGGGTGGTTCAAATTGCTGTTCCTCCTATGGCACTGCAAACCCCTTCAGCTCCTTGGGTCCTTTCTCTAGCTCCTCCACTGGAGACCCTGTGCTCAGTTCAATGGTTGGCTGAGAGTGTCCCCCTCTGTATTTATCATGCACTGGCAGAGCCTCCCAGGTGACAGCTATATCAGGTTCCTGGCAGCAAGCACTTGTTGGCATCCATAATAGTTTCTGGGTTTTATAACTGTATATGGGATGGATCCCTAGGAGGGGCAGTTTCTGGATGGTCTTTTCCTCAGTCTCTGCTCCACACTTTGTCTCTGTATCTCCTGCTGTGGGTATTTTGTTCCCCCTTCTGAGAAGGACAAGAGTATCCATATTTTGTTCTTTCTTCTTCTTGAGCTTGATTTGTTCTGTAAATTGTATCTTGGTATTTCAAGCTTCTGTGCTAATATTCACTTATCAGTGAGTGCATCCCACATATGTTCTTTTGTGATTGGGTTATCTCACTTAGGATGGTATTTTCTAGTTCCATTCATTTGCTTAAAAATTACACTAATTCACTGTTTTTTAATAGCTGAGTAGTATTCCGTTGTGTAAATATACTACATTTTCTGTGTCCATTTCTCTGTTGAGGGACATCTGGGTTCATTCTAGCTTCTAACTATTATTATTATTATTATTATTATTATTATTATTATTATTATTATTATTGGAGCATGGGTCCTTATTATATGCTGGAGAATCCTCTGGGTACATGCTCAGGAGTGGAATAACAGGGTCCTCTGGTAGTATTATGCCCAGTTTTCTGAGGAACCGCCAAACTGATTTCCAGCTGGCAATCCAACCAGCAGTGGAGGAGTGTTCCTCTTTCTCCATATCCTTGCCAGCACCTGCTGTCTCCTGAGTTTTTAAATCTTAGCCATTCTGAGTGGTGTGAGGTGAAATCTCAGGGTTGTTTTGATTTGCATTTCTCTGATGACTAAGGATGTTGAACATTTTGTTAAGTGCTTCTCAGCCATTGGATAGTCCTCAGTTGAAAATTCTTTGTTTAACTCTGTATAACATAAAACCCAGAATAGCTAAAACTTTTCTCAACAATAAAAGAACTTCTGGGGTAATCAGTATCCCGGACCTCAAGCAGTACTACAGAGCAATTATGTTAAAAACTGCATGGGGTCCCATTTGTCTATTCTTGATCTTAGGGTATAAGCTATTGGTGTTCTGTTCAGGAAATTTTCCCCTGAGCCAATGTCCTCTAGGGTCTTCCCTAGTTTCTTTTCTATTAGTTTCAGTGTGTCTGGTTTTATGTGGAGGTCCTTGATCCACTTGGA
>BDUI01000033.1:49116-64770 GCA_002335545.1 Apodemus speciosus | reverse complement strand
AAAAAAAAAAAGAAAAAAAACTGCATGGTATTGGTACAGTGACAGGCAGGTAGATCAATGGGATATAATGGAAGACCATGAAATAAACCCACACACATGTATGGTCATTTGATCTTTGATAAAGGAGTTAAAACCATTCAGTGGAAAAAGTTAACATTTTCCGCAAATGGTCCTGGTTCAACTGGTGGTTAGTATGCAGAAGAATGCAGATCAATTCATTCTTATCTCCCTGTACAAAGCTCAAGTCCAAGTGGATCAAGGACCTCCACCTAAAACTAGATCCACTGAAACTAATGGAAAAGAAAGTGGGGAAGAGCCTGGAGCACATGAGCACAGGGGAAAATTTCCTTAACACAATACCAATAGCTTATGCTCTAAGATCAAGAATTGACAATTGGGACGTCATAAAATTACAAAGCTTCTGTAAGGCAAAGGACACTGTCAATAGGAGAAAACGGCAACCAACAAACTGCGAAAAGATCTTTACCAACCCTACATCTGACAGAGGGCTAATATCCAAGATATACAAAGAGCTCAAAAAGTTAGACTCCAGAGAGCCAAATAATCCTATTAAAACTGGGGTACAGAGCTAAACAAAGAATTTTCATCTGAGGAATATCAAATGGCTGAGAAGCACTTCATTTAAAATTCAACTGAGATGAATTTAGCAATACTTTTGTTCTAGGGCCTAATTTAAAAGAAAGAAAGAAAGAAAGAAAGAAAGAAAGAAAGAAAGAAAGAAAGAAAGAAAGAAAGTCCCCATTCTTACCACCACAGAAACAAAAGGTAAACTTAATAATGTGACTCTTAGTAGCGTTCTCTTTCCTACTACTATTACTATATTTCAAGCACTCTAATTTTCATTACCTTCTCCTATCACTGGCATGAGTACTTCATTAACTTCCCGTTGTTGTTGTTTTTTTTTTTATTGGATACATTCTTTATTTACATTTCACTTCCCTTTTCCTGGTTTCCCCTGCCCCCCAATGTCCCATATGTCTTTTTCCCTCCCCCTGTCCCCCATTGTTGTTGTTAATGTGGTGGGGGACGCTGGGTTCAAACTCAGACTTTACTCATGCTAAGCAGATGTTCTACCACTAAGCTAGTTAATTTGCCTAAATCATTCTGCTACTGATTTATGTATTTCCTACACTACTTCTTTCAGTGCAAGGGTTTGAACCCAGGGTCTTGCACTGCCAGTAAATTGAGAAAGCATTTATATTTTATGGTAAACTCTTATGTTTATCCATGTGCAAATAAACAAAAATCTCTTTGCCCTAAAGCAAATGAAATAAACAATCAAAATGGAGTGATGAGTGGGGGTTTCGGGCATGCAATTCCACTGAGGGAATTTCTCTTTGCAACAGACACCACTACAGGAGATAACAACGCATCAAAATGCAGAGTTGTAGAGCTCAGTCCCCATGGGTACATTGCTGAAGATGAGGTAGAAAGACTGTGAGAGACAGAGGGTTAGGGAGTTTGCTGTGAGACCATGTCTCCCAGTAACATCGGAGGCCACACCCCTACATTCAGCACAGAAGGCAATTGAGCACAGGAGAGGTTGTCTTCTCCAAGGAAGAGCATATTAATTGGTTATCCAGTGCCAACCAGTAAGGCCTGACTACATCTGTACAAGTAACATGATATAACATTATATGGACTGAAAAGGTTATATTTTTTGGGATATATATATACACACACACACATATATATTCCAAAAAATATATATATGCATATTCTGTCAGTCATGGTAAGATGATTTTAAAGTTCCTCTCAGTCAGTTTTTAATATGGAATATTTACATGCATTACTTCCTTCCTACGTTTAACCATGTAAATAATCATTATCAGGAATGGTGATGTTGAGCTGTGTTGTTTTCATGGGGTTACAGATCAGAGAGATATATATATATATATATATATATATATATATATATATATATATCATATACATTTATATACACACACACATACATACATATACATGTATATATGCATATATAATGTATACACATAATGTGTGTATACATATCATATATGTGCATATCCAAATACATATATGAATATAAAAACAATTGATTAAAAGAGGCTATACAGCTGAAGGATAGTGGGAAGGGGTATAAGCGATGACCTGGAAGAGAAAAATGAACTGGAGAAATGTTGTAATTAAATTATAATCTCAAAAATAAATAACAAAAATTAAATGATATATTTAGTAATATAACTTCCAAGCTCTCAATAATGATATACAACTCATGTATCTTTAATAATCCGCAAAATATTATATTATCATATACAGCAATGCATAATTCAAAGTCCATGGCATCTGCCAAGAATTACAATAACTGGTCTGTTCAAACTCCTTATTATGCACCAAATGTATTTGTTTTAAAAGCTACTTAATATTCTTACTGTGCCTTGTCATTTTAGCCTTGTCAAAATCCAAGATTTTTCAGAGACTCAGGAACAAGTTGATTTTTACAGGGTTAGTGATTGGTTAAGTCAATCCCAAATTCTGCCCACTCTGACTTCTAAATATTTCTAAGCCTTTTCTGGGCAGAACCACTTAAAGAATCAGATGATGAAAAGTCTTTAAAATGAAATGTAGTCTACATTTTTGAAGCACAGAATCACTTGATGTTAGCTTAGTTTCTTTTGATACTTTTGCTGCATTAAAATGACCATACATTGGGTTGAAAAGAATTAAATAAAAGAGGCAAGGTATCCAGTATTTATCTGAAGATCAAGAAAGTAGAAAACATTAAAATTCAAATCTAACAAAATCCTTGCTAGCTCAAAATGACACTGCTCTCAATATCATATTATAAAGCTATTAATGTCTAGAGAAGGCTACTGCAGTAATTATTTTCATGCACTTATTCATAACTGTTTGAAAGATTTATTTCAGAAATCATCTCTGTGTATATCTCCTTTGGCAGAGGACATTTATTATAAGCATTCATTATGAGTAAACAGATAAACAAGGATTAGGCAGGCATATAAGTAAGCCAAGCCATCTGTAATCCTAATTTTCATTTCACAAACGGATGACAATTGGGGGTGATAATGAAGAGATACTGGTTATCTCCTTGAGGAGGGCAGGCCTAGCACACAGGCCAGAAGATCACAGGCTCACCCCTTTGTCCTTGCTTTGCCTCCACAGGACAATGCTCTCTAAAGGGTCATTAATTGGACTCATGAGAGTGCCAGATAGCAAGCTGAACCTTATGAAGATTAATAAGAAATGAACCTGCCCTCAATGAGTAGACAATCTATAACTGCGGCCGGCACAGGAAGAGAGATTTAATTCATGCTGCAGTCCAAGATCAAACAGAAAATGCAAACGTCGCAACCCAGTGGGCTGCACGTGTTAAGAAGCAAGGAAGGTCTTTGGTGAATAATGCCTATTTCTGTTGAAGAGGGTACGAGGCTCTCGATGCTCCTCTCGGGCCTATATGAACCTGGAATATTTGCATGCAGTTCTTCCTTCCTACCTTTCACCATGCAAATAATGGTCATCAGGTATGGTAATGAAGGTTTTCTGTTCTTTTCAGGGGTTACAGACCAGAGCACCAAACCTGAATATTTGACTTGGTTCTGCATCCACAGGATCTTTTATGAATCCAGACCTTTTCATGTTGCAGAAAAGGTCACTGAAATGGGTCTATACACAAAATTTAACATCAGTGACATTTAATGATTTCCTAAAATAGTAATGATATTCCTCTTTGCACAGTCTGCCAATTAAAAGACAACTCGGAACATGAAAAGAATAGAAGAAAAGAAAGTAAGAAAGAGCATTGTGCTCACATCAGGTATATTAAGGAACTTGTCAAAATTCCATCATTACATTTTTTTTAAAGGTAAATAATAGCAAACTGATCAATCTTAAATAGCTTTAAGTATAAATTACTCCATTCTACATTTTAAAAAGGCTCCTACTACATTAATGGGGAAAAAAGCTGGTGACATTTTAACAGGATCTGCAATCTTGCTAATGGTATTGTACTGATGTTAATGTTCAGATTTTAATAACTGACTATGGTTACTGAAATAGTAACATCAAGAGCAAAAGATTAAAGGGTATGTGGGAACTCTTTGTACTGTTTTTACAACTTTTCCCTGGGCTAATAGCTGATTTAAAATAAAAAGTTTAAAACAATCTCCAGTTGTAACATAAAATTTTACAGTGCTAGCTGCAGAGATGTATCAGCACATCAAATAATACACATTTCAAATAGCCAAAGCTTCACCGTGGCAGCATTTCACAGTGTCTGCTGACTGCTTAACAGCTTGGACTTACTAAGATTTAATTGCTGAGGGAAAAAATATATTTCTATGTAGACAGGTCCATGAAGAAGAAAGCAAAAGCTAAATGCTTCATTGGAACGAGGGAAGAAAAACATTGTATTTCATTAGTTATTAAATTCTAGAGCTCAATTCCATCTAAAAAAAGAACAATTAAAAGTATCATTCTTTGCCATTTTATGATTACAATGCAATTCTAAGAGATAAGAAATACTTGATGATAAAATGAGTTTTTTATGGAGAGGGAGGACACCTCCCTTCTCATCTGCAAGCAAGGCCAAGACAAAGCACTATCAAATTACTCTTAACAATATGTACTTATGATGTGCCTGTTATGTGTGCTTAGTTAAACTTCAGGGAATACATTTTTATAGAGAAAGGATTTAATGATTCTTTAGAAATGTAAAACCACAGATTATTAAAGCATTTGGCTCTGAAGAGCTAAGACACCCAATAAGATTTTACATTTCCAGATTTCCATTTCTCTATTAAAATAATAACATCTGCCATTCACTGTTGTTTAATGTAGAACTGATAGAAACAAAGAAACTTATACACTAGCTACTTTAGATTTGTTTGTTTGTTTTCTCCTTACTAACCTCTAAGCAGCTCCTAAGAAAGTAAGACTCATACAGTGTCCCCTCCTGACCCACCCTGGGTGTTGCTTGGCACCTGAAGTATGAACAAAAGTCATTTTTTACTGTCAAATAAACAAAGTATCATTTTCTATTGTGTAATTTTGAGTTTATTCATCTTAGTGGTGCTTTTTGAGTTTCATCTGAGAGCCTTAACAAGGTCATAAAATGAACTAAGTAGTTCTGCTAGTCACTTCCCATTGAAACCTCAATGTGGTTGGCTTCTCTGTCGCTATGGTAAATCCACGACTACAGGCAACTTGGAGAGGAAAGCGTTCATTACACCTTCCTGGACGGAGTCCTCCTTCAAATGAAGCTAAGTCAGAAATTCAAGCAGGAACCCAGATACAGGAAATAAAGCCTCTACTTATTTCTTGTAGTGTTCAGGGATGAACACTATTTACAGGTCTACTAAGCCACCATTCTTAAAAAAGCCAAACCCAAATATCCAGAGATCACACCACCTGTAGTGTGCTGGGTTCTCATATGTCTATTAGCAGTCAAGTAAACTCCCTATAAATATACCCATAGGCCTGTCTGAGATTCTTTCTTCCCAGGTATATCTATCAATTTGGCATAACTAACTATGACAATTATTTTATCAGTAAAACATTCACACATTCAGAAAAAAAAAAACCAAAAAAAATTTATAGCATTCTGGAAAGTGAAGGAACATCTCAAAATAAAATTTTAGTAAAGAACTATGGATGGGGGAAGAGATGACATGGTGCTAATCCTAGATAAAGAACTACTGGCAATTAACAACTACTGAGAAATGGAGAATTCATCTTCCTTAAGAATGAGACTGTCAAGTGTCCATCCAATACCAAGGAGTCAGCCTTAAAAACATAAACATAATAGCAACACTTAATGGGCTCAGCAAGTTTCCTTAATATACTTATTTGCATACATATGCATAACAACTATAATTAAGGAAAAATGGGCATGAGTTTGAATGGAGGCCGGAGAGGGATTGAAGGGACAGGAGAAGAGAATAATGAATATATTTTGATTAATTAAAAGTAAATGTTCTTGCCTCTGCCGTCTGACAATCATAGGATTGATTTAGTGTTGGAACCTGAGTCATTACGTATGGACAGCTAAAACAAATCCACAATATCTTCTTTTAAGAAATCACTAATAGTTTCAGCCAGTTCTATTACAGATTCTGAGCTCCCTTCATAATGCTTTGAGGGAAGGTTGAGCTAAGCTTGAGGGGAGGTGAGCAAGTCTGAGCTCAGCTATCTTTATCCTTCTGCTCAAACTCGAGCTGGAATGGAACGATGGTGAGCAAAGCTCAGCTTGGCCACAGGAATCCCACATAATGCGAAAGGAACCATCCTAAGTCCTAGATGGGAACTCTTGAAGAGACAGAGTGTGAAACATGACAAGCTGTTACAGACAAAGAAAAAGAGGAATGAGAAAAGGGTGATAGGGACACTCAGGGAACATCCGTGGTCTCTACATTCTACTGTGACTCGGGAGAGAAAACAGTCATGGAACAGACTTCAATGACCTTGGTGGGCTTCAGCTGTGATGCTGAGATGTGTGATGCTGAAGATGAGACAGAAGATGCGGAAGGTGCAGAAGAGAAGATGGTTGTCTAGGGGTGAAGCAGGGCTGGGTAAGGAGAGCACTCCATATCACTAAGTGAAGAGGAGGAGGTAAAATGTAGATGTGCCAACCTGATGAAGGACAAAGCATGCTAGGCTATTTTTGCTAAAGTGAATAACAAGGTGATAGTTATAATTACTGGCGCAGATGCATCTGTCAATACTACGTATAGGCTTAGGTTGATTTCTCCCTACCTTGCATAGTGAATCATATTTCTCAATAGCTAAACAATACTGTGTCTACGGCTCTAAGGTTGACAAAGATAAGGACAGAAAGGGCAGTGACCCAATCAGAAGAGAGATGGGACACAGACTAATAAGGTTGTATATTGATACAGTAATGACATCCAACTGAAGGTTCTTCTACAATTTTCAGTTTGAACTAGCCCTTAGCCAGATTCTCTTGAAGAACTTCCTGCCAATAATGAAGAAGACCACTGAGCCTCTTGAGGACTGGGCAAAAGAAACAAGGTGACACTAATGGACCTTACTGTTCCACAACTGACAACTGTTTGCCTTGTCACCACATAGGCACCTACTGTGAAAACACAAGGCTGCAAGTTACCCAATCCCATGGAAGAGAAGGTTACTGTAAAATGAAGTGATTCTTTTAATTCTACTTTTTAATAAGGGATAAACAAAATATCAGATCTTGGACTGGACATGGGGCACTGGGACTAGAGTGTTCCAGGAGTGTTGAAGAAGAGTGCTTTGTCTTCCTGTTGGCTATAGTGTTTGAGGCTTCTTGCAAGCAGGGATGGCTGGCTGTCACTTTCAGAAGGTGGGGTTAAATAAACGAGGACCCTCCGCTTCCCTGCTTCTTAGTCCTTGCTTTGCTTACAGGGTGTTTCAGAGTTCCAACAGCCTTGCAAAAGAAACAACAGTAAGATGTGTCACTCATCAGAGAAGGTAGAGGAGCAGCGATGGCAGACACTACGGTCGACCATTTCCTATCCATAGATCCTGCCAATGATCCCAGAATGACAGGAGCCTAGAGCAGAGTAGAATGCCTGTGAGCCTGGAGCAAATCTGTACAAAATGTCACAAGAAAAGATACTGAAGCAAGTATGTGGTTCTCTCTGGGCCTCAACAGGACCACTAAGAATTATCATGCCTTTACACGATCGTTTTAGATTAAAGGCTACTACTCTTTAGGTGCGCTTTTCTGCTCTGAAGAAAACGAAATGTTCACACCACTATTCATTAGAGCACTGGGAGTCATATCCAGAGCTATTAGGCAAGAAAAAGAAAAAGATGCTCAAATAGTAAAAGGATAAGTCAGGTTATCTATCCAGTTGCAGAGAGTAGGATTTTATGTACAAACAATCCTAAAACTGCCAGTAAACAAAATGTGTTATAGCTTAGTGACTTGCAATATGGCAGAATACACATGGAAGAGCAAAATCATTACACACCAATACGAAATGTTGAAAAGAAACTAAGAAAGCGATCTTATTCACATTATCTACCAAAATTATTTCGTCAATCAATTTCTAGGAATATGTTAAAGAGGCGAATGTTCTCTATTGTGAAAATAACATGACGCTGGCAATCAGTCATAGAAACAAGCCTGATTACAATAGATTGGAAAGATTATCACAGTACAATGTCCAAACTACACAAGACTGTTCCCACCAAACACCAATGACATTCTACAAAGAAAATGTACCCTAAAATCCATGTGAAACCCCAACAGATTCTAAGCAACCCAGCAATCTTGAGCAGAAAGAACAAGGCTGGAGATATTACAACATCCACTGTGAAAACAGTCCATAAGGAGATAGCAACCAGAGTGCCTAAGAGCATAAAAATCTACACCTGGACCTCTGAGGCAGAAATGAATCTATGCATCTGTCACTAACTGACCTCTGTTCGAAGTATCAAAAACATCCATTTGGAGTCATTTTGGTCAGTAGAGGAAAGTTTGATATGCTTAAGGTAGACAAAATAACCAAACAGATTTCTGTATCCAACCACACAGGGAAATCAACTCAAAATGCATTAAAAATCCAAAGCTAAAAAATTACCAGGAAAATATAAGAAAAAAAATCCCAAAACAAATATGTTTAAGAAATAAGACCCCCAAATGCCATCAGTATAGGCAAAAATAGAAAAATGGTGTTATATTAGCTCAAAAGTTTCTTCAGAGCCATGAAGATAATCATTTATGTGAAGAGACAATTTAAAAAAATGGAGGGTGGAATACCTGAAAAGATATAACTATGCAGAATAGCCTAGGAACTCAAACCAAATAGTCCTATAAAAAATGATCCAAATAGTCATTTCTCAAAAGAGGGCATACAAATAACACTAAATATGAAAATATGCACAATATTGCCATTTATAAAATGACAGATAATCAAAGCCACAGTGAGACATCATATCATTCCAGCTAGGATAGTTGTAATCAAAAGACAGACTATGACAAGGACTTGCAAGGATACAAAGGGGAGCTTATATACACTGTCGAAATTGAAATTACTACAGCCATTGCAAAGATTCTCAGAAACATAAAAACTGAAACACCACGGTCAAGCTCTGGTGCTGTTGGATATAAACCCAAAAACTAAAATCAGCACGCAAAAGGGACACTGGCATCCCCCCCGCCCCCGGTTCTTATCTGCTGTTTAGAATAGCTAAGATATGAAGGCCATCATGGTATCTATCGAAAAGTCAACTAATAAATAAAATGTGATTGAAACACACAATGGGCTATTGTTTAGCTGTTAAAAACAAAGACTTAAACCCAGTTTTTGCATCAGGGTGCTCACAAGTGGAGGACATATAAGAAGTGAGACAAGCTAAGCACAGAATGACAAACACTGCATATCCTACTTACTCATGGGAGCCAAAAGGCTAACTTCATAGGAGAGGGAAGAAATACTGACTTTCCTTGATGGTGTGATGCAGGGAATAAAGTGGAATAATGAATATCAGAACACAGTTTTGTAGGAAGAGTAAGTTCTGAGAGTTCCCAGGAGTTTATTTATGCTTTTTAAGGAACTGAAAGAGAGAAGTTTGAAGGTTCCCCAGGCAGAGAAATGATGAATGTTTAGGGAAATGGAAATGCTACTCACTCTGATTTGATGAAAACATAGTCTGCCTCTCTTTACTTAATACACATTATCCAGTGAAAATGTACAATACTTAAATTAAATGACACAATACATTTTTCTATAAACTTATATATCCAGTTCATGCTGGTTGTATGGCAAAGAAAATAAAATCTGATTTTTTTGTTACCAAAATAAATCCATGCTCTAAAGTCATGGGTCATCAATACACCTAAGGTAAAATAAGTTTGAGAAAAATTAAGACTGTTCTTATAATCATATAGCACATAGTTTATTTTAAAAGGTGATAAGATCCTCAGGAAGGTACTTAAAATACTCCAGATATAAATACATTTGACAAATTATAGCACTGCTCTTAAATAAATGCTCTCAAAGCTCCCAGGTACTAGAAACAAGTAGTGAGAAAGCTAGTCATTAGATAGACAATATTCTTGAATCTGATTCTCAGGAACCACTCATGCAAACACAAAAATATTTTAGGAAAAAATAAAGGTAAAAAATTTTAAACGTATTTCAAACTAAGGTCTAATGTACCTTTTTATAGAGTTTTTTTTTTTTAATAAAACATAGTAACTTAGACAATGCACCAAAGTTTCAGATGAAAGACTAACAAGTCTAAAGACACTTACCCTAGTACTTCATAAAGTCACACTTGTGAGGTTCATACTTGTCAATGTTCCACAAAGCACACCTTTCCCTTTAAGCCTGCGATTAGTTGGAATTCTGTTCTCAGACACTGATCACCAGGCCTACTGAGGCAGAGAGAAGCTCAGCTATGTAAGAAGGACACGGCAACTGAAAACGCCCAGTCACCAAATTGCAAACACTCAGACACCACCCTCAGCACCACAGGGGAAAAAGGCAAATACAGGTTGTTACTCCATGGTGTGTGGGCCATACGCCCACAGTGTTGACACATGAAGCAAATCTGAAGTACAAGGGGAGGCTGTGCACCAGCACTGCCACTCACCGATCTGGTTCTACACCTACGTTCCAAACCACTGTGCTCCAGGAGTGGCGGACATTGTCTTAGTTTCTCAGGTGTCAAGTCAGAAGCAAGAAGGCCAATGAGAAACCCATAAAGACAATTTTGCAGGCCCCTCTCTCCCCGCATATACTGTAGGCTGCATCCTTAACTGAAGACCAATATTACATGTACTTTCTGCTCTCTTCCCAAACGTTGTTATAAAAGGAGAATGTGACATAAAACCCTATATTTCTTTCACCATCCTCCATCATTTCTGATGTCTCTCCAAAGACACTTCTGTGAAGTGCTTTCCACAAGTCTTCAAGGATGACCCTTGCAAGCCCCACTTTAGAAGTCAGATATGAGTGTAACGGAGGCAAGAGCAGTAACTCCAGCTAAAACCCTAAGCCTCATCCCAGAGAATTACCCTAGGTGAAGCAGAGTTTTCCCCCCACATTTACTTTAATTCATTTGATAACTTACTTAAGCCGACAGCCACACGATCCAGTACAATCAATCAAACCATGCAGTGATTACTGTTCAGAATGATTCTCTATAGGTTAACCTAGTTTAACGTTTCTTCCTATATATTTTCTAAAAAGCAGTTAACTCTTCCTTGCTACTCCTGAACACAAGAACACTAGATGATCATTAGACATTTTGCATCCGCATTTCAAACCCTAATATGGGAAAGTGATATTGTTACCGTCATCCAGGGATATGACCACTCAAGTTCTGTATGAGTTTTCTTTGCCTGAGCAGTAAACTGATGAGAGTATTGTCTTTGTTCCTCACTGAGCCATCCCTGCTTCTTGTGGATTTTGTGTTGCTTTAATGTGTTACTTGAGGCAAGATTTCTGAGATGTCAGCAGAACCACAAGAGGACATTGAYATAACCAAATAGGAAAGCAAACAAACAAACACGAAAGGAATAAATAAAATTTTACCATTTGATCTTTTTACCTGAATTAGATCATTTTTTAAAGAATTTAGGAATAGGATTAATGTTTTGACTGAGAACATATCCTTACCAGATCCTACCTTTATACTTGGAGACAACATCTCAAGAGCTTACCAAGAAAAAAGCCTCCAGACAAGATGGACATGTGCCATTAGGATCAAAGGGGAGAGGGAAGGGGTGGGGCATTCGTGGATGGGAGACCAGGAAAGGGGATAAATTTGAAATGTAAACAAATAAAATAATTAATAAATAAAAATAATTAAGTAAAAGTGTGTAACGTAAATGAAAAGAGGAATCTAATACAATGTCTCCAGAAGGAAATGACAAAGTGAAATTCATTAAAGATTAAAAAAAATAAAACCTGCAAAGGCTTCCCTGAGATTCAAGTCCTGATGCAAAAAACATATCTTAGTCTTTAACCAGAGAAAAGACTAATATTTATTTTCAACAAACATAGCTAAAAACATAATATTGTATGCCCTCCTTCTTTCTCCAGGAGCTTGCTAATGGAAATGGGCTCATTTATCTAAACTTGACAGCAAGACAAAATGATAGTGCAGATATTCTTTATCTCTGATTAAATAAGAATTTAGCAACATCTGGTTTGCTACAACAATTAGCCGAAATTATTCAAAATAACTTTTTAAAGTGTATTTAAATATGTTATTCTGTATTTAACAGTTCTTTTTAATACACCACTGAAATAAACATAAATTAAATTATTCAACAATTTAGTTGTATTCGTAGCAATTCTAATAGATGAAGAAATGAATAAAATTCACTATTTCATTTTTAGAGCAGTTGGGATCATAAATAATAGCAATTACTTGGTCTTCTACTATGAGAACTGGAAAGCTTTTGCTTTTCTCTGAGTGAGTCCGGTCAATTGTCAGGAGAGGTTAAAATCTGTATCTCCTTTACATGTTGTAATTATAGAACAGACTGTCTCCTATTGAAAGAGCAGTTCTCTGGGAGAACATGAATACTGAGATCATATTGTAACTATTTTTGAAAAGCAAGTTCTCACACACCTAGTCTAAACGGCACCAACTCTGGCTTCACGCACATGAGATCATCTTCAGCATCTATAGTTCCTGTCTTTCACACGTTTATAGACTATTTCACTCAAGGAAAGACATTTATCTGGGATGAAGGTGTCTGAACTCCTCCCCATTCTTCATCACACACTTGTCTCCTACAATAATGCTTTCTTTTTTAGTTTTCAGCTTCTTAAGGTAAAGTTTAGAGGCAGCCATGTCCAGAGGCTGAAGGAAGGCTGTCTCTGCCCCGAAAGCATTGAAAGCCAAATCACAAAACTGTTTTTATGCTTCAGACATATTACAGATACATGCCTACAGGGTTTAGGTATTCAAAATGGAAATAAGTAATAAAAGCATTTCTAGGATTCTTATCTGACGATGCCTGTAAGTACCCAAGCTTCCATTTGTATCTCAGACACTGCTAGATGATCATGCCTTTCAGCATAAGGCTGAGATCTAAGGCGAGAGTACGATGCACAGGAAGAAACATGACAGAACGAAAGGACGGCCACCGAGAGGGAAAGCAACAGCTATAAAGTGCAGTGTCAATCCCACACAACGACTGGAAGGAATCGATGGGGGAGAGGAGCTGATCCAGGTTTACTTCCTTCCAGGTAAGTGAATGTGGCAGAATTTATTTTCTCATCTGACATTAAATCTAACAATAAAACAATTTAGATGGGACGATGAGAACTCTTTTTGCTTTTATTCGGTATTGTCTTTATTTACATTTCAAATGTTATCCCCTTTCCTGGTTTCCCCTCTGAAAACACCCTATCCCCATCCCCCACTCCCCGTGCTCTATGTGACCTCTTAAGCTTCTGTGATTCATACATCCTCTCCTCGGACAGAGGATGTCACCAGTCAACTGAGGCTTGGGAAGTTGCCCAAAGCTACCCTGTGGTCACATGCCCACCTTACCTTCCGGGATTCTTTCATCCTAAAGGCCATTTCTTCCAAACACACAATTATGACATAGCCAAGTTTTTGCGATATCTACTATTAGTTTTAAGTCACTGAAACCATTTCTTGTATGATGCTTATCTTATGAGTTCCGCCCTAGTCTTTTAAAATGAAATAAAAACCACATTAAAGTAATCAGATCCTTTAGGTTATGAAAAAGATTACCAGCCACAGTCATTAATGAATTTCCATTTTCATAAATGGATAGAATAGAAGAAATAATCTAAAAGCCACATGAAAGTTAGGCTTCTTGTTAGACATTTTATATCTCAGTGTGCAGTAGGATTGAAATTTCAAATCTACTTTGAGCTCCACAGTGAGACACTGTCTAAAACTAAATCAATAAGTTCCATACCACAATATTATATATGTGCTATATAAAAATAATGAAGAATCTGAGGACAGAATACAAAGAAAAAAAGAAAATATTTAAATTATTAATCGCTTGAACTATCTTAGAAATTCTTAAATAATATAGATAATTTCCAACCACTTTGGCAGCCGAGAGACAAATAAAGGACTGTCACTTAAGGTTTCATTAAAATAAGAATTCTGTTTACTTCAATAAGACAAATTATACATAAATCACAGAGCAAATGAAAGATCTTTATGGTTCGAACACTCTCAACTTAATTAAATGCAGTTCTAACATCTGACTTTACAACATTTATATTTCATTTAAAATAGACAATTTCTTCCTTCCTTCCTTTCCTTCCTTCCTTGCTTCCTCCTTTTCAGTATCACACAACTTCAGAAAATAGAATTTAACTTTCAGTCAAAAACAAACAAACAAACAAACCGCATCAAACAATTAGCTAGTCATACTAGTTGGAACGCTATACAAGCACACCAGTGAAGAGCTGCAAAGTCCATGTCAGGGCCAGAGCAAGGCTGCCCCGTCTGAGCAGTGGCAGCCAGGGGCTTGGACTGTTCTACCGCTGGGTCTTCCATATTGCTCCTCGCTGTCTGTCCCCTTTGGATTCCTGCTTTACTTCCTTGCCCATATTTTAATCCTATCTTCCCAATCCTCTGTTCTAGTTGCTCTCCCCAGACTCTCAACAAACTCCTTTCTTCTTTTTAAGCTAAGGCATTTTGTTTTAAAGAACGCTAGCTGCCTTACCAGCTTCTGTCCAGTCTCTGGTGCTCAGCGGATGAGAAAAGCCTTCCCTTATCCAGCCTGTCTGAACTCAGTGGGTCAAAGTTTTCAGGAAATGCTGCATTTAGTTTTCCTTTTTGATCTTTATCACAGTAGTGTTTGACTCTGTCACATAGAAATCACTCAGTAAATATATATTTATAATGGTACACTTCCTCCAGTAAACATATTTATTCCACTAAGATAGTTTGCCTGGACCATAATTCTTTGTATTTTGCCCAATATCTCCAGCATCAGACTTACTTTTCAAGAACGTACATCATTTTTCATTAACACTAAATTTGCTCAAAACGATTGCAAAATTAATGATATCATTGCCCACCAAAAGAATGCCCTAAAATTTAATAGCAGCCTTAATCTTGATAAAGGAGAGAAGTCTGTCCTTAGTGCATGATTGAGAGCATCTCAAGTCTCTCAGTTATTTACACATTACTAAGTTCCTGCTGTTACTGTTAACCTTTAGCACAGATTCTGTTACACCAACTTCCTCCAAGTCTACAAATCCCTTCAAGCCAAAAGATACAAGCCCCTAGGAAGAGAAGGGAAACTCAGAGTAGGCTGAGCAGAAACCAAGCTTCTGGAGGAAAGCACCCTCTCCCAGCCGTGAATCCCACAGATGTACATCCACAATGTTAAATTATAACACCGTGTTTTTAGGATTTGTATGCATCCTCATCCCAAAGTGTTTGACCACTGGTTGGAGCAAGTTTTTTTTTTGTTTGTTTGTTTGTTTGTTTTGTTTTTGTTTTTTGTTTTTTTTTGTTTTTTTTTTGTTTTTTTGGTTTTTGTTTTTATTTTTTTATTGGATATATTCTTTATTTACATTTCATTTCCCCTTTTCCTGGTTTCCCCGCTCCCCCAATGTCCATATGTCTTTTTCTCTCCCCCCCCACCCCGCCCCCCGTTCCCCTATTCACCCCTTCTCACTTTCCTGT
>BDUI01000033.1:17886-47203 GCA_002335545.1 Apodemus speciosus | reverse complement strand
TGTGTGTGTGTGTGTGTGTGTGTGTACATACAGTCCTGCACATATGCTTGCTAAGAAAAGAATCCAAGTCCTTATACTTTTGAGGCAAGTCTCTATCTCCAAGAAATGTCCCAACTCAAACCATCAAGGGAATTCTACTCAAATGATCTTCGCCACTTTCCTTGACATTCTAGACATTTTCAAGGAAGGCACCACTAGCCCATGCACCATCTAAAGAAGGGGCAGGCAGAAGGGTCTCTCATCACTGGAGCAACTCCATGATGCTAATACTATGCCTTAAATCAGAGAAGAGCAAGTAGGAAGAGCTCTTCAGAGCAGCCAAGCTGCACACCTGCCATGCTAGGACAGCGTCTTTCGCTCCTCATAGCTTAGTATTTTAAGGAATCTAACATACAAACATCTGCAGTTTCCAGTGTCACTTAAATTTATCTTGCCACAGAACCTTTAATCACTACGTCCATTTTTGTTTGACTTACGTAAGTCCACAGAGCACAGTCAAGCAGTTATAAAATCACTTATTTATCAGCCATTGTGATGTCTCTCATAAATATTTGCAGCTGCAGGATGGCACAAATTGTAGAGAAGGAAAGTAAACGGAATTCTGCTGTCTCCTGGGACCTAAACTAAAATGGATATGTTCACAACAGGTATTTAAAATAGTACTGTTTCTCTCTCTCTCTCTCTCTCTCTCTCTCTCTCTCTCCTCTCTTTTCCTCTCCTCTCCATACACACACGCACACATACACACCCACACCAACACACCCACATACTCTCATACCTACTCATACACATTCACACTCATTCTCACACTCTCGCACACAATTCATGGATATTCACGCAGGCTCACACAACACACACTCATACTCTCACACACTGACACACTAAGAAGTAACAAAATCAATTTTAGAAAGACTTGGCATCCTTGTACAAATTACAGAAATGTGCATCATCACTACTGCAGAACACCTCAAATTCTCGTTCTACATTTCTACTAAAAGATCTCCAACCACATCTAGGTCTAAGAGTACTCATGTTAATGTCAACTAAATGGAAGCCACAATGCTTCATTTTTCTACCTCCCTGAACTCTCTGTTCCTTGCTATATAAATTTCAATTACTCTAAATATGTTTATTGGTCATTTACTTTGACTTTTCATACTTGAGCTTTCAAAGATGCATCAAATGATCAGTTTGGTGTTCCATTGACAGTTTGGTAAAACTTGAGTTTTACAAAACTAACAGCTTCAAAGAACTGAGGAGATCAAGGGCCTATTCAGAAAAGCCCCAGTAGTTAAAGACACAACCCACAGTCCTACTCAACTATTAAAATATACAGGAATCCCCTTCTTTATTAAGGAGGGACTGTCCCTGGCTTTTATATCCTGATAAATATGTAGCTCAGTGACTGCTTAAAATTACAGAAAGATAAAAATTATTATGATTCACAATAAAGAATTAATAATTGCTAGAGACAAGTAAGACAGAGAAATCCTAAAGAAAGGACATTCAAAGAACCTCTGACCCAGGGTTCATTCACACAATGGAAAAGTCAAGAACAGTGATGAACAGTGATGTGCTTGCGATGTAAGGCAGAAAATCTCAGCAACAGAACTGGAGAACCAACCAGGGATTTCTATGGTAATATATTAATGTGACATTACTTATCCCAGCCAAAATAAAAGAGACAGCGGATATGAATACGTTAGTATATAAATACATATATCAACATTGGTATTAAAAATAATGCTTTAAAAATTACTGGCACTTAGAGAAGATGGAGGAGGATCTGTAATTGGTGTATGCTCTGATTTCAGCTCCACTGAAATATGCACTGAATGCAAAAGTGGGAAATTGATATACAATTGAAAGTTCAAAATAACTCTGTGAGTTTTGTGAATAAGGCGTGTGCTGGTTCATTCATGTCAACGTGAAGCTAGCATCATCTGAGAGGAGAGACAACTGAAAAAATGCCTCCAAAGAGTGGCTATGGGCAAGAGCAGTTTCTTAATTCAATGATGTGGGGAGGCCCAGTCCACTTTGGGTTGCACCACTCCTGGATTGGTGGTCCAAGATTTTATAAGAAAGGCTGAAAAGCCACGAGGAACAAGTCAGTAAGCAGCATTTTTCCACGGCCTCTACATCAGTTCCTGCCTCCTGATACCTGCCCTGCATGAGTTATAGTCCTGATTTCATCCAATGAGGAACAATAATGTGGAAGTGTAAGCCAAATAAGCCTTTTCTTCCCAAATTCATTTGAGTCATGATGTTTCATCACAGTAATAATAACCCTAACTAAGACAAGAAATATTAATATATTAAAGAGCTTCTGCCTTAATTTTTTCTTACTAATGCTCAAAGTTGAGGAAGTTCTGTAGTCATAAAATATAATTTATGTATGATCTCCAAAACATGCAGTAAAGTACCATGAGGGTAAATAGATGAGATTCGAAATTCAGAATTACTGAGACTCAATGAGAGACCCCTTAAAAGCATAAGGGAAACACGCAGAAACAATAGTGCACACTTCATTGCATACTAACATCTAGAAAGAAGAGCAAGGAGTGTCCTCTGCCACTGACACTGAGACCTTTCAGAGAATGACACCCTTTTATAACAAAGTGGGCTAATGCCTCATTTATAAACCTGGTGCCTTCCTTCATCTCCCATTACATTTTGTGTTTCTCTGTCTCGACAACCCCTAGATGCAAGGAAGAAAACACACATGAAGACAAACAGACACACCAAGGCTCTCTTACTGTCAGCTCTTATTGAAGAAAGGTCTCACTGAATAAATGTCTGCTCAGAGGCTCTGAGCAAATTTCATTTCTGCACACTACTGTCTGCAGCCCAGCAGACTGCTCCACCAAGATAAGATCACACATTTAATCAAATGCACCAAAAAAGGAAATGCTTACAAAGTTTCCCTAATACCATCAAATCACCAAACACAATGTTGATAGCATGGTGATTTCTAATGCTCTTTCTTCTTTAGGGACCTATAGCAATAAGGCAGGTCTCTTTTCAAGGGAGTGCTTCTAATTAAACTTCTATTAACCTCTAAGATTTCTCCCAAATTGTCTTCACATGTTACTACTTATACTGTTAATACTAAAAAAAAAAAAAAAAAAAAAAAAAAAAAAAAAAAAAAAAAAAAAAAAATTAGCATAGCTTCCCAATTTAAATAAAGAAAACAGCAAAATAAACCCCAAGCTATCCATGGTGGCATATGTCTAGAATGGGGATGGTGGGGCCAGGGAATGAAAAGTTCAAGGCCAGCCCGAACTATGAAGTTAAAGGAAAAAATAACAACAATAACAAAAAGAAACCCACTAAAATCTGGATGGATGTCTCCATCTCCAAAGTTTGCCACAAGAGGCTATGAGCCTGTAATGTCACCATTGAGGAGACAGAGAACAGGGGTCACTAAAGTCTCACCAGCAGCTAGTCTAGCCAAATTAGCATGCTCTGGGTTCACAACGAGACAGCATCACAGTATCACAAAAATAAGTTGGGGGCTAGAGAGAAGACTCAGTAGTTAAGCATGCTCATTGCTCTCCTAGGATCTGGATTTGGTTCCCAGAACCCACGAGGTGGTCCACGATCAATTGTAACTTCAGTTCTAGGGAGTTCAATGCTTTCTTATCCCCTCTACTTAGAGCTCCTCCACACAGGTAGGACACAAAAACTCCCATATCATCACACATTACATTCACACTGAGATACGCACATCCACCTACACATATCCATGTACATACAGGAAAAAGAACCATCAATAAATCTATGATCCTACACACATCTAAGCAATACATTAGAGTTCCTTAGGTTCTGATGATGACATGATGGAAATAAACTAGATACCTGTCATTTCAAAACCTTAGTTTTAGACATACTTAGGTAAAGTTTCTTCGGATCGTTGCATGAAGATGAAGTTACTTAGCTTCAATTACTTGAAATATCCCCTTTGCTATACAGTTGAAGAGTCTGTCTCTCAACAGACCATTTACCGGAATAAACACGTACTTCCATCTGAAGCCTGCCGTGAATGTACTAGCCAGTGTAAATGCTCAAACAGATGGATAGGCACACATCCATAAAGGCATACTGGTCCTTCTTTTGCTTCTGTTTTTATTTATTTTGGGCTTTGTTTATTCGCCAAGCATAATTTTGTTTGCGCGGTTTCTGTTGCAGTGATAACTGTTTCTTCCAGTTAGGGTTCACTATGTGCTCCTTTTTGTAAATAAGTTCTGACTTCATTTGTAGAACTCAAGCACCAGTTACTTCTATCCTGAGTGTCTACTGTCCGATGACACACCTGGGAAGCTCCGTTCACATGGGTGTCCTTGGTGCCTGTATAATCCATCTAAAGCCTGTAAGAACAGCGCTGATCTCAACAGTATACGAGAGGAAGCCTGAATTCTGAACAAACCTGAGTTCAGTTTGCCCTTTGGACTCCATAGCAACCCCACCACTGAATGAAAAAGAACCACATTTCTTCTGTAACTGACATCTTTCGGTGTTTAATGGGTTTTCACACAGTGCAGAGCCTGGGTGACCTGTGATACAGTGTCAGCAACAGCAGGTGTGTCTGATCAAAGGATGGAAATTTCTAACCCATGATTTGCATGATCTTATTGAGTTTTCTGGGTATAGTATGTATATACAAGGTGACTCTGACAAAAGACAATCTGACTTACAGACAATTAATGGTGTCCCAATGCTGGTTTGTTATCATTAACAACCGGGTCATTAGAGTGAACATTCAGGTGCTATATGAACTGCTTTTCTTTATGCTGTGGAAAATCATGTGGTCTCGATTGAGCCATCTCTCTGAGTTAATTATCTGTCCATCCACAGAGGAAATGGAACATCTTTACTCACACTGCTTTGCTGGTACACAGGTGTGGACAGACCTGCTCTGCCTTTTTGAATATTTGCTTGTTGTTGTTGTTGTTTTTTTAACATGTGCATRTGTATGACTAGGAATCCTGAAATGATATCCAAGTGTAAACATGAAATTCACTCATGCTACCTAGGTGCACTATTCACACTGTCTGAATGCACATTTTTCATCCATGGCCTTGTATTTACTGTCAGATGATGAACTTTCTACCATGGCTTCACATTTGGCAGTTTAGTAAGTTTTGAATTTTAAAAAGAGAGAGTGGCTCAGACATGGGGATTTCTGCTTAAAGATACTCAAGCTATAGAAAACAGCTATAAAAGCTAAGTATCTAATTTTACCTGTGGCAGACATCAAGGCCCCTAAACAGTCGAGGGCATCTGGAAATATCGTTAGAGGCCTAGGGCCAGAGAACATTCTAAAATGTACTGATTTTTGGTAAGCCTCCATCCTTCCCCTAAAAGTTGTATCTAAAATCACAGTTACCTCCCAATAAATTAATCATTTCAACCTAAGCCTAGCTTGAAGAGTCTTTGCAACTAAAAGAAAAAAAAAAGTAATAAATGTAACATTTCATGTAAACTTTTGAAGTTGAATGTAACTCAACATGACAACTGAGATATTATGATAAAAATGCCATTGCTTCAGAGTGACTGAAAAATACTTCACTGCCATGGAGAAAGTTGTTGAATTTGATAATGATATTTAACTGAAATTTTTTTTCCTAAACTAGAAAGACTTATTGTTCTTGAGGGAAATATATGCTTCAATTCTCTCCCATAGACAACTATACTTAATAGAATTATAAGTCCCTAGAAAACATCTATTGACATTTAAAGCCACCATAAAGAAGAAAAGCAATGGATATACACATGCTTTGTGTTAACGAAAACTATTTCTCAATAGGTTCTTTGTCTATTCCTTGAAGTCACGATCAGTATTCTGAGTCAAGGTTCAAACAACACCCATTAGCCTTTGACAAATCAAGAACACTGAAAATTTGAAGGAAAGAAAATGCTCATGTAAATCAGCGGAGATCTCGCTGGCCTACCAGAAATCAAATCTCATGCAGAAAGATGACCATCCGTCAGGCCCATTTCCTCTCCAGCACAAGTCTTTATTTGGAAGTGCTTTGAGGAAAGGAAGGGAGAATGAAACYGAACCGAAACAAAACAGGAGACTGTTGAAAACCCTCTCACAGGGTCAGCTGTCAATGGAATGAATTTTAGTATTCAAGTTACCCACCAGAGCATAACATCAACGACTGGGCTGAGTCTCACCCCTATTCTCATAGGCTCAGGCTACTGTGAGCCACTGGGGGCTGCCTTGAATAGTAACATACTCTGCCTCTGCGGGATGCATAAACACCAGCACAGGCGGATCAAACAGAAGGGGCTGGGGAGGGGTGGGTTGTTTTGTTTCATTTTTTTTTAACTTGGCTTTCATTTTCTTGAGTCATACTTTTAAACACTTAAGTGTGCTGCATCTTAGCAAGTCAGCTGTTCAGCATCCAGGCCTTTGTTGTTACTGGTCTTAGTTTTCTCAAATGCTACGATATAGATTCCCCTTCTTTACATACAAACTAGACAAGTAGAAGAAAAAGTCAAGGGAAAGGAAAGAAGAAAGGAAGGAAGGAAGGAAGGAAGGAAGGAAGGAAGGAAGGAAGGAAGGAGGGAGGAAGGGAGGGACAGAAGGAGGGAAGGATGGAGAAAGGAAGAAAAGAAGGAAGGAAGGAAAGAGAGACTTTTACTGGCAACTGTCACTGGAATACAGATGTTCATTCTCAATTCTAAACTTATTTATAAGCCTTTCCATATTTCTAGTCTTTAAGGCAATTTTTGGGTTCAGAATTGTAAGGTTTCCTTTGCATAATTCATGTATAGCAATCTTACAAGTGCTTGTACTTTGGGGTTATAAATCTTTCAAAGGCATGGAAATCTGTAAATTTTGGAAGTGGATTATGACTTGATTTGGTTACAACACTGAAGCACTTAATGTTTAAAGAGCTGTTGACACCCTAGGAAAAGAGGCTCTGCTGTTTAACTTGAAATGTCTTAAGTTAAATGGTTATTTTCATGATTTAAAATCAGTCTTTATCCAGAGTGCTAGGTGGATGTCAAAAAGACTTCGTCCCCCACCCAACCCCCTTCAGGATTATTTTTGGTGAGGAATTAGTAGTAGAACTTAACGTTTTTAGTTGGATAGGGGGCACTCAGCAATGGATATTTAAATGGCTAACAAAGAAGAGATGGAAGAAAGAACAGCAAGAAAGACAGACTCTAGACCCCAAATGTTTCTTAACTGCTTAATAAAATGCTATTGATTTTCATAGCTCATCAAGAACTCTTCAATTAAGTAAATGATATTTGACTGAGCTAAGTTTTCTTAATGATTGTGCTCAAGGACATTTCTCATAACACTATGACGGTAATATCAGGTACCATGAGTCAAATGTTCCCTTAAGCAGAGAGCAGGTGCTCTTCTACTTATTTCTTATTTTTCTTGCCCAACGAGCAGTGTGGATTTCCTATCTTTGTTTCTCAGGCAGAGATGGTGGGGGTAGACCTGCAGATGTTGAAGAGCATAGTCAGGTGTTTCCATTCCAAAGGCCATATCTGAAAAGCTCCCTCAAAACAGTGTTTAGCTGCCTATCTAGCAGTATGATTTCGTTTCTATAAGACTGTGAAAACCTCAATCCAAGTGTTGAGGATATTTCCAGTGATAGGCCTGGTTCTGAATTTACAGAGCTTCACGGAACACATGCAAAAGAATATGCACAGTCTGTACATATATCCACAATGTCTTCAAATGTGCCCAAAATCTTGATTCACAAGGACTAGAGTTCCCCTGCTAAACTTGAGTCAAGCTAATTTGTATGCAAAGCTTCTTTCACCATTAGTTTGGCTTTTCAACCACTCATATACAGACTGAACCACAGGATATAATTACCCCACGGATTCTTTTCACTGAAATGGCCTGTTGTGGTGCTTAGGTAGTGATTAAAAGATTAAGTGTGTAGTGAGTCGTCTTGATATCACTTCAGAAAAGTGATTTCCTCCCTAATAATTCCCAAGATGCATAAATATTCAATTAGGGTCTTTGGAAATAGTTTTAATTGAGCATTCACACTACCCAACTTCAACCTTAGCTCAAACTGGCAAAGGTGTTGTATTAATTTTTCCTGTAAAAAATTTGCCCTTAACTCTCCATGAGTTGAAAGGTCCAAGAATAAACTAAGGATTATCTTGTCCATGAAAGTTTTAAATGTAGTAGGGATTTTATGAAGTAGTGATGTGAAACATGACTGCATAACTGAATCACACAGGGAATTGATTAACGTTTCCTAGGACTCCTGGGAGATTCAATATTAATGATGATGGTAATGATGATGATGATARCAATCAAGAAGGCAGTCCTTGACAATTTGTTATTATTATTGGTTTCCAGAAACAGTTTTCAAGACTTTCAGTATATTTGCCTGCTTAGTTTTCACAACAGTCTGTGAATGTGGTCCATCTCCCAACCCCATCAGAAAGAAGTGGGAAACTGAGATACAGGAGATCAAATGTCTTTCGCCAAGTGCAATAGCATCTCAAACCCAAGACAGGCACATGGTTCTCTTTACTTCTACACCATTCTGCCTTTCTAGATGAACGATCTATACCTCAGGAATAGATTTAATTTTTTTTCTCTCGGCACCTCTGAATCCAATCAAATGCCAGTCATCAGATCTTACTGGAGATCTATATGATGACCAAAACATTACACATAAAGTTCTCTACAGAATATCGAGGAAACCAATAATTAAAATGACAAGGAACTGATGAATACAGTATCTTCAGCATGCTTCCATGTTTGAAACAGGTCAAGATGTTCCCTGTTAGGGTCCCATGGGTGACATTTATGTGTAAAGGAGACAGATCCAGAGAAAGTTTGAGAGGACATCRGAGTCCATTATACTCTTTTCTTTCTTTCCATTATATTCTTTAAGAGGAATGGCATAAAATTTCTTTTTCTTTTGAGTCTACTATCTGATATCATCACATCATATAATGTTTATGCATTAGTAAACCGGAAGTTTCATAAAAGGCAGAAAAACCCATGTGCACATGACGTACGCCATGATCCCCACACGTTCTGGAAACCTCAAGTGTACACGTTTCAAAAGGAGAACAAGGGCAAATAATATGGAAGGAAGACTATTAAATTTGTTTTTCACCTGGCCAATCTGTGAAGAGGGTCTCACAGCCCTGGAGTTCCCAGAAACACACAGACAGAGTACTGGTTTAAGAACCTTCTCAGCTCTACACAATGACTGAACTGCAAATCTCACAAGACAGGTGCTGTCAGTCAGATGATGTATCTCCCCATCGCAAATCCAGTTTTCAATATGAAATGGATTGCCATTCCCACAATTCCATTTAAACTTTTGAATAATATAGGCCAGAATTTTAACATTGTTCCTCCATTCCTACTCTTATGAAGACATTCGTTAACATTAGCATTAAATTTCTTTTTAAAATGTCAATAGGACACATCAAGACATGAATAATTTCTTTATCTATTAATATTTATAGGCTCTAGGGGCTGGGAAGGTAGTCCAGTGGCAGGGCACTTGCCTGGCTGGCACACTCAAAGCACTAGGTTCAACTTCTACCACAGAGGGAGAAACTAAAAGAAAGAAAAAAAAAAGGAAAAAAATGTCTAAAGGGCTCTGGCATGATGAAATCTAGACAGAACTTCACACCCCCACCCCCAAATAAATGAAGTTGAGTTACTTCAGAGTTAGACAAAGTCCAATATGTTTTTACATTTTGTGTTTATCCATAAATGAGTACATTTCACAATTCTGAGCAAAACAGTACACTTATGTTACTTATGCAGTAGAATTAAATGTATTAATTCCCAGGCCAGGAGAATTATTAGGCACATTTTGAGATGGAAGGGGCAGGGGCCTGCAGAGCATAGGGGTCAATAATGGTATCTAGGAACAAGTTCATACTAGTTGTTCAAATATATATAAGCATCAGTATCAAGTTCACAATGAGTGGAATACTAGAGGTTTCCCTGTTAAGAATTAAAAATCTCCACAACTACGTGCAGGCACCCATAGCAACTGTGAAGGTGTGTGTATGCCTGAGATAACAAACAAGTAAAGAAAAAAAAATACCCCGATGCCTTTCTATTTGACTGCTTTGGCCTTATAAGCTGAGGCATTCTTCAAGTAAATGTATTTGCACTCAATAAACGGACACAAAGGAAATGCAACAGTCACTGAAGACTATGCAAGTCCTAACAGGCAAGCCAAGGGTCAGTAACAATGCATCTCCAATGTACCCCAAATGAGCAAGTGAATGTGACAGTCCTCTGGACTGTGTGGTGGAGTGTATTTTGAATGTGATGCAAATGTAAGGAAATCGAAGGCAAAGGAGCCATTTGTGAACGTAGGAAATGCTGAGCTTCCTCTCCTCCCTTCGAACCGCTCAATCCAACTCAGTTATTTCTCAAAATCACTGCATGATCCTAAATACCAAGAGCCCACTCGGGTGGGTTTCCTTGCTGACCTGTGGAGCAGAACGCCCTCCTGCCCTCCTTTGAGCAGGAAACCACCCTTTTCATTTGGCAGCCCCTCTTGAAGAGTTTCAACCAAACTGTAAAGTAGCCCATATCAAAACTGCAGAAGAACTCACTTTAGCATTATGATTTGACAAAGTTCAATCTTCGTGATCAGATAATCCTTTTCAATCTACTACTTATGATTTTTTTCCCCCGGCTCTAGCTCTTAATGAATCAAGCCCATAAAAATGTCGCCTGTTGCTGAATACTAGAATCAATGCCAGGCCCAGCAGCTGGAGCCAGTAAGTCCCACACTGGCCATGATTCCCTCGAGGGGTGTGGGAGGCAGGATCTGCAAACTGCAAGGAGAATATTATTAAGAGAATGATTTCAGAATGACCCTCCATTCATGTTTTCAAGCAGAGCACTCAATGTGCAGCATAAGCTTCGTACCAAGTTACCAAAACCGAGACATCGAAAGCATTTTTCCAAGCTGATAAATCACAGGCTGGCTTTTCACTCTTCTAGCCAGGGATGCCTGATACAGCCCATCACCTTCATCTCAAGAATTTAAATAGTTCACATAAACCTTTGTTGTACTCATTACATCTCTTCTCTGGGTAAGTAGAAGTAGCAGCCCACTCCACCATACACTCCGGAGGAACAGATTACTGGATACTTAGTGAGAGACAAGTGCTAAGGAATGGCATGCAAATACTCTTGACATATTCACCTTTGGTTAAAGACAGCGCCATGCATTGACAGAGGCAGGCCTAATGACATCAGGACCCGTGGAATGTATGACTGCTAGGAAACGCATGCTGCTAGGGAACAGAACAGATCTGATGGGATCTTCTAGGATAAAGGCTGTAAATCACAGACGTTGAGAGCTCTTAAAAGTGGGGACATGTTTGCAAGTATAGAAACTTTCACACCAAACCCCCAAGAAAGGAAGAAAAAAAAACATAGGAAGCAAGATTCTAGGGGGTTAAGTTATAAATCTAAGTTTTTTTTTAAATAATGGCCATGTTCACATATAATATCTCCTATTAATATCTTATAAAATGTAACTTAATCAAAATTAGGCATGAGTGAATAATTCTGTACTTGTCCTTTGTACCCTGTGCTTTGTGGTCAGAACCTTAATAAAAGTATACTTAAGATTAACACATAACACATATACTTAAAAAAAACACATCCACAAAAAAGTGTTTCTTTTCCTTAAAGTAAACTAGAACCTAGCCATTTTTCACAGACATCAAAGTAGTCAAAGGCAGCAGACAGCTAAGTAGTGGAATATAGTTTACTTATTGCATTTCAAAAAGAGTTATCTTTGCAAGCATAAGTTTATTAAGAAGTGTTTATCTTTGTACATCTGTTACCCATTCCTTCATTACTTAAAGGGAGAAAAAAAAAACACCAAACAAAACAAAACAGAACATGAAACTAAAAGGGATTTCAGCATAAACATCCTCTGGTTTCCTACACAAATGATCTGGTATCCTCTTTGGAAAACAACTGGCAATTCTACGTGTAATGAGCATACAAATAAATTGGGCGGGAGAACTGCTGACTACTTAGTACATTTATAGACTGAAAAATGAATTAGGGAGCTGCCTAACCTCTGGTATCTCGTTGACAAATGCAGCTGACTTTCCAAATGCAAAAATCACTAAGGTGGCTCCTTGCAGATTCTAAGACACCATTCTCCAACTAGCGAAGGCAGACCCTATGACACTAAAATTAGTAGACCTCCTATTCAGAGCAAAACACAGAAGGCATTTTTTCCCCTTCCTGCCAGAGTCTATGTGTCTCCTCATTTCCCCTGGCAGCTGGCTGCAAGGATGTAAAATCCGAGGTGCAAGCAGCCTTACACTTCCTAATGAGTAATCCACCCAGGAAAGTAAACACAACAGCCACCGGCAGGTTCGGCTCCGAGGGAGACCATGGCAAAGTCGCTTACACTGTTGTTTACAATGTTCTCTAACTACTGCAGTCAGGGGCCATGGGTGCCTCTGGGAGGAGACAACTCGGGAGGTGGCTCCCAAGCCTCCAGTTCGCCCAACTGCTCTCTCACTGGCTATCGCTAAAAGCAACACACGTTTCCATTCCGGCAAGGAATGTGGCCAGATCATTCCAGAGACCAAGGATTTTGCGGGCAACACTTGATTACCGCAAATCTCTAGCAGGGCTAATCAAGGCCAATCTGTGATACGTGGGAGCGCTGCACCAGCGACTCCAAACATTGCATGCATCTCCAGGGGAGAGGGAACCTCCCGCCAGGCTTCCTCGCAACCCCACCGGGGGCCCTCTGGGCCTCCTCAAACCAGATTTTCCAGCTAAGCAGATCCCAAGCGATTTCTCTGAACAATCTTCACTGAAGGAGCTTCAGCTCTCCTATCTCTGCACCGGTCTGCCCGCCACCCTAAGCGCGCAGGATCCTAGACACTCAGATAACACGCACGCCGACCACTGGCCAACTACCCGTACAAACCCAGGGCTGCACTGCTGGGCATCTGGCGTGCTCAGCAGCTTCCTCTGGGGTAGAACCAGAAGCGGTCCACTTAGCCCAGAGACTGCCCATCTTCCAAGAGAAGCACCCAGGTGCCAGCTCGCCTACCTGTAACCCGCCACCAGGGCCACCACTGCTCTGCCCACCGCACCCTGGCGCCGCGGCCGCCCGACCCATTGAACATCCTCTCTACACTGGGTGCTCACTCCGGCACACAGCTCAAACCACCACCACCCCCTCCCCGTGACACCCACGAAAGTGACAGCTTTCTCCAGCTAAAATCGCTCAACAAAGCCTAGGCACTCAGGGCTAAATCAAACTGCCCGGCTGTGAGACACTCAAGAGAGATGTCTGGAGGCAACGCGGCTCCACTTCTCAGGGGCGCGACCTGGGCAATCTCGGGCCACCTTGGATGCTTCAAGGCAGGCGTCCGAGGAGGATCAACCAGGCTCACCACCCCACATAGCGCCATCAGCCCCGAACTGAGCTCCTCACCCGGTCCCTCTTCGTCCTCCAACCCGTTCCCATGTCCAATGTTGCTCCAGCCTAGTTGAGAAAAGGCGCCCCCCTTGGCTGCTTTCTGCCCCTACCAAAGGACAGCATTGGGGTGACAGGGGAGGGAAAATGCGCGGGGTGGGATTCGTTCTTGTCACCCGGCGTGTGCGACTGACAGTAAGCGGGTTCTCTTTTCCTCTACATCTCTCTCTGTCACCTGGTCGCCCAGTAGCTGATAAAACCTCGAACCCATGCCAAACCCCAGCGCCCACCAGCCAGGAGGCTCCCTTCCCGCCCCGCATCACGATCAGATGAGTGTGCGCATGAGGGCGAGTGTGTGAAGGCGAATGTGTGAGTGGAAGGGTGAGTGTACGTGAACCCCGCACCCTCTCGGTTGCCCGCCCATCGGATGCCGCCGCCTGCGCCCGACCAGGGCGACCACAATTATGAAGAGTGCAAAGAATAAATTACCTTTCATAACCGCCGGTCCCTGAGATGGTCCCGTCAGTTGCTCAACAACCTGCAACCCGGTACAGTTTTCCACAATCCATCCATTGAGCCCCGGAGGGGGAAAAAAAAGAAGAAAGAAAAAAGAAAGAAAGAAAAAGAAAACAGAAAAAAAGATGGACCTGTCCCACTGTAGACACCCCAGTCACACCAAGCAACGAATGATAATCAAAACGCAGAGACCACAGGAGGGTGGAGACCCCAGTCAAAGAAACAACAAAAAGTGTCTCTTTCCTTTCTTCTTCTACACAGCCATGGAGAAAGGGGAAGCAGGGAAAGCCAATGCTAGTCTTCCTCTACGTTTCCTCGCTTCACACGCCCCAGGGGGCAAAAGCGGAGCAAAGAGAAGGAGGGTTCAAATGTCTCTCTCAGGGCACAGTTGCACAACTTCGGAGTCAGGCTGTGTCTCTCGCTGCAGCCGGTGGACCCAAGCGGGAGCTATTAACATGCGGCAGTCATAGCTGGAGCTGCTTTCCCTCCTCCTGCAGCCGCCGCCGCCGCCGCCGCAAGAAAAGCCGCTGCTGAGGAGACCAAAAATCTTCCACCATCCCCCCCGCCCGCAGCCGATCTTTATATCCAGTTCTCCCACCCCACCCCCCTTCTCTTTCTTTTTCTTCTTCTTCCTCGTCCTCCCCTTTCCGCCTCCGAGCGGGAGGGAGGGGATAGGTAGGGGCAGCGGCGAGGACCAGTAGTGGCTTCTCCGCCCAGCCCTCCTCGCCGTCCTCCTCCTGCTGCCCCCGAGGTGCTCCGGCAGTAGAGGGTCCGCTCTGCCGCCTGCAACCCGCTCCGAGAGCCGAGGCGCGAGCCGCGCAAACTCCTTGCCGGGTGCACGGCGTGGACGCGCGGGCAGAGCGGGCGCCGGGCCGCCGAGGGCTGCGTGCCTGCCGCGGGTGGCGAGCCCCGAGCTCCGGTGGTCGCGGATCAGCTCGCCGGCCGCGCCGGGTAGCTTCGGGCATGCGGGAGCTTCATCGCCCGGCCCGGGCTCCGAGCGGACGCCTTCACCGCCAACCTCCTCGGCCGCCGGCTTTGGTCCTCTCTCTTTTTATTTTATTTTATTTTATTTTATTTTTCCTCTTCTGGACTCCCCCACCGGAGCCACTGAGGCTCGGGGCGCCCTCCAGACATGCACACGCTCTTCTCCTCGCGCGCACACACACACGGGCGAGCTCCTGCCACAGCACACCGTGCAGCCCGCGCGCGCACACCCGGAGGAAGAGGACCGAGGCCAACGAAATAAATAAATAAATAAAAGAGAGAAGAAAGAAAGGGGAGGGGGGCCGAGTCACAGGCGGTGGCGGCAGCAGCAGCTGCGGGAGCGGAGGCAGCGCGCACTCCGCGAGATGCCAGCAGCGGCGGTGGCGGCGGCGGCGGCGGCAGCAGCGGTGGCGGCGTCGCCCTCCCGGCCCGGCCGTGCCATCTGCATCCCCGCTCCTGGGAACTGGAGCGAGCGCTGCGGGCCGAGCTGGCGGAGGGGGCGATCGCGCCCGCAGACAGACAGCGTGCGCGCAGCGGCCAACGCAGCCGAGGCCGGAGTGAGCCACCGGCGGGGTGACGGGGCGAGAGAGCTCCCAGGACTGGGGAGGGGGGCTCCAGGCCGGGGGAAAGGGGCGGCCAGCAAAACCCGGATCTGGAGTCCGCGAGGGCTCTGCGGGCTCGGGCTCCACCTAGCCGCTCCGCAGAATCTTGGAGGTGGGAACCGTGGGGCGGCTATGGGAGGCTTCCCTGGCAGGGTTTGTCAGACAAAGGGTATCTCTCTACTCGGTACAAGCATGCCTCTATCTCCCTCTCCCTCTCTCTGTCCTCTCTCCTCTGGTTTCCTCTCTCTTTTCCTGCTCTCCCTTTCCACTCATCACCACCACCCCCTCTCTCTCCACTCAATCTCTTCACTCTTTGCCTCCCTCCTGTTCTCCTCCTCCCCCGCTCTCCTGTAGGTGAATGAGGTACCAGGCTGGGAGTTCTGCCAGTGTCTTTTTTTTTTTTTTTTTCAGGTGCAGATTACTTCACGTGTTCTTTATGCGGGTGCTTACTTCTAAAGCATGGCCTGCCCCTGGGTCCATTTTATGTTTCTTGAAACTTACCTCAATGTACAAGTTCATTGCAAAATTGAAAGCACACCTTTCTCCAAAAAAGTGGGACCTAGGAGACTCAATTTCGCATCAATAAAAATTACCATGCAGGATATAGAAGACTGTCTTGGTTCTCTCTCCATGCCTTCTGCTATGACAAAGTTTGCTCCAAGTGACCTTCATCGATTAATTGTACCTCTTTGGGATGCTTTTGTAAATGAAATTGTTAAGCATGTCTTTCTTCCTTTTTTTTTTTTTTCTCCTATAACATTCTATGGCTTCAAAGACTATGGAAGTAGTTTCTATATAAGCATAGTCTAGTGACTAGGATTTATTGTATAAACCCAACAGGTTTGGGTCTCCCAAGCTGGATGAGGCTGTATAGTGTCATAATGATCTAATGGCCTGTGGGAATTTGCAAGGTGGTAACGGCAACCCCAGGAGATCTGTAAACCGAACCATCATCATAATTTGCTGATCATCCCTACCACAAGAATGAATTCCATTCATTCTTCAGAGCTCAACTCACATGCCAGGCTTCCAAAGAACCCTTCTCTTGACTATCCCAAGGTGAGAAAAGGTGTTTTTGTAACATATGATATGTGATGTATACACCATAGCTTTTATCTTCTCTGTTACAGATTGGCTCTTAAGTGTCCACCAAAGGTCTTTATGCAAAAGGCTGGTCCCCAGCCATTAATGATTTTGTGGTGTAGTAGAACTTTTAAGGGGTTGAGCCTGCTCTAAGGATGCAAGAACATGAAGGTGGGACTTCTTAGAGGTGGGAACTTCCCACCAGCTACCCTGAATTCTATTCCCCAGTCACCGAGGTTAACCGCTTTGTTTTGCTATACCATCACTGGTATTGTTTGGTACCATAGTCACTAAAACAACATAGCTAATTAGGCACAGACTAAGGCCTCCAAAACTGTGAGCCAAAATGAGCGTTCCCTCCCAGGAGGTTATTTTTTAGGCATGCTGTCACTGCCACAGGAATAAAAATGTGACTAAGCAGCTAGCTAGCCTGAACAGCACTTTGATGGTACCTCTACCACAGGGCCTATGTCATCCTGCTTATTTTGGACTCCTTCAAATAATTAGTTGTGTGTCACTATATCCTCTTAGATTATAAAAGCTACCTTAAAGGTAAATTAGAGGCTTTAATACTCTGTATTAGGAAAAATATACTATATATTACATATATAGTTTTGTATATATATGTGTGTGTGTGTGTGTGTGTGTGTGTGTGTGTGTGTGTGTGTGTAGTTATTCATTTGGAAGTGGGGGAATAGAAAGCCAAAGAGATTTAATGGCTGAATTCTGACCAAGTATATTTTCATAGGCTCAGGTATGGCTGCTTGATTTTCCTTAATACAGGACAGCTACAGGCTCCCGTGGGTATTGAAATACAAACTGACATCTGGATGCACTTGTGACTTAAACAAATAGCTTCACAAAGAATAGACTAGCAAAGTGACAAGGGACTCTGAGTTGTAAAGGAAGCAAGAGAGAAATAACTCAGTTCCTATTTACCATGTGCTCAATGGGTTTATTTAGAAAAAAATAATAGAAGAATATTTTTAAATGTATGAGATATGAAGTAAATCAAAGATATTACATATTATTAGTGATGACAGTAGAAAGAAAGATATTTTTTACATGTGACTAAGGGGTCTGTAAGTAATGTGCTTATCAAAGTGTGGAACATCTCACCTGAAAACCAGGGACCCTTAAAGACATTATTGAAAATTGTTTATCCAAGAGGACTTGGACCAAAACAAAGAATTTCAAAAATCATCCTGGTGATGGGGGGGGGGCAGGAAAAAAGGTGAGTGAAATCAGCTGACCTTTTTTAAACTCAATGCAAGTAGGAGAGTTGATTGCATGTGTAGTTTAGCTGCGACAATTCCCAGCAGACATTCATATTTTAAGCCCAAACTCTGCATTGTCGAATCACTTTTGATAAGATGAGCATAGTCTTCTATGTTTGATTAAACCTCTCGCCCCGGGTAGGAAATCCGTGATTCTTGTCAATATTTTCTCAGGTGAGTCTTCTATGAGAGCAAAGTAAGTCTGTATTTTTTCCTACTTTATACTAGACTCCTTCTTGTTTCAGAAAAGACAAAAGCAGATTACTTAGGAGCACAGACACTCTATAAAAAGTAGCTCCAGGCATTCTTGGATGGTGATTTTGAGTAGTTTATTCTGGGATGATAGAAAAAGTGGGCTCTTGTGATATTTAATCTGAGGCAAATCAATAGTAACTAAATGAAAAGAAATTCAAAATTTAAAAATCAGAATACCTAATTATTTAGGAAAAGAAAAAGTTAAATATCATCATAACTATTAAACTTTCCTGGCCCCAAGGATTCTCTGCAAATCAGTAAGTACGACAAAGTGTTGAACATCATAAAATTTCATTTTAAATACTGAAAAAGTGGGTGTATAGAATAGATAGAAATAGTCAATAAACATTAGGAAATGGTTTCTGCCAATGAAAATACAACATACAAAAAATGTACACCGTGAGGAAGTTGTGTGGCCAATTTTCTTGGAGAGACAACACGCACGCACACACACACACACACACACACACACACACACACACACGTCTGCTCACCTAAGAAAGGGACCCCACTGAAAGACTAAAGTAAGCACAGCACCAATATAGACTTTGGTGACTCCTTGAGTGTTCTTCTAAGGTTTCTGAAAGGAGTGTGCATGAGGGTTTACTTAGGGACGGAGCTGGGGTGAGTCTAAAGCAACCTTTTCCCTGGAAAGCCCACAGGGACCTGGAACACTGGAGCTCTCCAAGGAGCTGGCAGACTCTCTCCCCCCTCTCTCCTTTCTCCCCTCTCCCCTCTCCCCTCTCAGCTCTCTCCTCTCTCTCCTCCCCTCTCTCCTCTCTCCTCTCTCCCCTCTCCCCTCTCCCTCCTCCCCTCTTCCCTCTCTCCCCTCTCCCCTCTCCCTTCTCCCCTCTCCCTTCTCCCTCTTTCCCTCTCTCTCTCTCCCTCTCTCTCCCTCTCTCCCTCTTCCTCTCTCTCCCTTCTCCCTCTCTCCCTTCTCCCTCTCTCCCTCTCTCTCCTCTCCCCTCTCCCCTCTCCCTTCTCCCCTCTCCCTTCTCCCTCTTTCCCTCTCTCTCTCTCCCTCTCTCTCCTCTCTCCTCTCTCCTCTCTCTCTCCTCTCTGTCTTCTCTCTGTCTCCTCTCACTCTCCTGTCTCCTCTCTCTCTTCTCTCTCAATCTTCTCTCTCTTCTCTTTTCCTCGCTCTCCTCTTTCCTCCCCCTCCCCCTTCTCTTCCCTCTCCCTAAGTTTGTCTGGTCAGGTTCCCCCCTTGTTCTCAGATAGGTGAGCTTTTGTTTATCTCCATTTTACCCCTTCAGTTTTCAAACTCCCTTTGAAGATTCTCCTCCCCTCTCTTACTGACACAAATGTTTCACTTTGGAGAGGAAGTTGCTATGTGGAAGAGAATGTGAAACATTGGAGGTCTTTCCTCTTTGCTCATTTAAAAAAAAAATCAAAAAACCAAAAGCAGCAACAATAACAAACCAAAACCAAACAACCAAACAACCAAACCAAAAAACCCATACAATAGCAGCAGTATACTCAGAACCTTCACAGCCTTGATCCCCAGTGACAGTTACAGCAATTAGTTATATGGTGTTTACACAAAGAGATAGAAGGAAGGAAGAACACACCTGGCCTTAGAAACATTTCCCTAAAATGCTACACTTCCTTCCCTGTTCATTTTATCCTCAGGAGATGCAGAGTATTCCAGGCAATCCTGTGTCCAGCTGAAAGTCAGGACTCTTTCATTCCTTAGCTCTTTCTCAGCCCAGGAGTTAACATCCTTGACTACCTTGGCTTCACTTAACACTTTTTAATCTTTTAGTAGCCAAGTAAAGAGATACTGCAGGCAGGAGACCATACCTCCTTCACATAAAATGACCTTCTTCTTCAAAAGTATGTAAGCACTTACAGGGTTTCAAATTACTAAGCTTTCCCCATCAGGGACAGTCCTCTAATACCCAATCAAGTATCTGCAGACAGCTACATTTTAAGTGCTGTGAGGCCTAAATACACTGACAAATCAAGGTAATCAGAGTGGAATCACATCTGCAGAGCTGCTTGTGAAGCGCGACGCTCAGCCTGCTAGCACGCAGTGAATGATGATAACTCTAAGATTTGATAACTCTAAGAATAAAGACTTAGCTAGAGATCACACCATGGGGCTATCAGAACATGCTTTATTGTCCGGTGGGAGAAATTAACTAGTCTAGGAAGGTAGCCAATGATCACCTCACAGAAGCTTTCTTACAGTAGGGACTTTTTGTTTTGTTTTGTTTATTTTTAACTTTAAGCGAAATTTTATTATACACAAGTGACAAATTGGAGACTTCTTTCCTTCATACACAGTTATTTCTCCTTTCCACAGAAAGGCTACTTTTGAATGACTCATCTGCTCACAACATGGACTAAAATGGAATAGTAAAAATGTAGCAGTGATTAAAGTTGGAGGCTTAACACTGGTATATGACTCTCACCTGGGAGACTCTGCCAATGCCTGGCAAATACAGAGGTGGATGCTCACAGCCAGCCATTGGACTGAGCACAAGGTCCCCAATAGAGGAGCTAGAGAAGGGTCCCAAGAAGCTGAAGGAGCTTACAGTCCCATATGAGGAACAACAATATGAACCAACCAGCACCCCCAGAGCTCCCAGGGTCTTAATCACCAACCAAAGACTTCACATGGAAGGACCCATGGCTCCAGCTGCATATGTAGCAGAGGATGGCCCTGTTGGACATCAAAGGGAGGAGAGGCCCTTGGTCCTGAGAAGGTTCAATGCCCCAATGTAGAGGAATGCCAGGTGAGGGAAGTGGGAGTGGGTAGGTTGGTGAGCAGGGGGAGGGGGGGATGGGATAGGGGTTTATTGGAGGGGAAGCTAGGAAAGGGGATAGCATTTGAAATGTCAATAAAGAAAATATCCAATAGAAAAAGAATAGACAGCCTGGCAGTGGTGGCACATGCCTTTAATCCCAGCACTTGGGAGGCAGAGGCAGGTGAATTTCTGAGTTCGAGGCCAGCCTGGTCTACAGAGTGGGTTCCAGGACAGCTAGGACTTGTCTCGAAAAACCAAAAAAAAAAAAAAAAAAGAATAGACAAATGTCTTTATTTGAAATTACAAACTAAATTCTGTGTAGGCATGAGTGGTAACATCAGTAAGCCATATATTGTGGACTGAAATGTGACTGGTGTATACATACAGTGATCAGCCAGCCTTTTTTCAGGCATTTATTTCAAGAGATGTCTCTGAAGTTGCTGGTGAGGAACCTGCCTTGAGCTTCCATCACAGTGCATTCATTGATAATGGCCCAGAGCTAGTCTCAGTGTTATAGCACACCACATCTCATACCCACTCCCATTCTGCCCATCATGTCCATTCTAGACTCATTCTCTTCTCTAGGGATGTCTATTACTATAGCTTCTGCTGCAGTTAACATGGCAACTCTCCCAGCAGCATCCAGTGAAACAGTTCTTACAACCTGGGACTCTCTGGGTCCTGGGAATCAAGGACTCTCTTTTCCACCCTGTTCCCAATACCTCCTCCCAGCACAGCATCATAACCGACACTGAGAAACTGTGTAGAAAATTCTCAATGATCAGAGGTCCTTCAAGACACACATTCTTTGCAATGGGTCCTTCTGGGAACTTTGAGTGCTCCTTGAAGAATCTGTATGCTAATTTTCTGATCTTCATCAGCTGGAAATAATGAGTTCAAAGCTGGGAATACATGGAAGCAGGATGAAAGCCCCATCCTCAGGCAATGACTTATTCTACTGCCTACTCTAGCTCTCCCTTCTCATTCACTTGGGCATCACATCTTTGTCAAGCCTTCAGCACTGCTACCTTCTCCTGAAGGTTTAGGCAAGCACTCATTCAGTTTCCCCTTTTCATATGTACTGGTTGTAGTATCTAAGCGCAGGGGGAAGTCTTGGTGGATGTGGTTTTCAGTCTGAGCTTTGTCTCCTTTTGGTTTCAAAAGCATATGCATAAATGAGATCCAGATGTGAAACTCACCTGGTGAAGGACTGTTGGGAATCGAAGCAGTTCTGCCGGTACTGGGAGCACAGGCAGGGAGGTGGGTGATCAGCAGCAAGTGAACAGCCCCATTTCAGATGATATGAGATTATAAAATATTGCTCAGGTTAGATTGCTCTGCTTATTTGGTATCTTCTCCAAAGATACTGAAGATGTCTGCTCCATCCTTTCTTCAAGTAAGTCACTTTTAATAATTCAAAAGAAGACATGACAGGTACATTCAGCAGTTTTAAAAACCTGGAAGCTTATCTATTGATCTAGATCTACATTTTTTTATTCAAAGTGTCAAAATGCATCCAAGGCTGGCCTTGAACACGTTGTAATCCTTCAGCCTCAACCTACCTACGAGGTGCTAGGATTACAGGCATGCAACGGTACAGGTGGCTTTTCAGAGCTCCCTGTTTTAAGACAGATTCTCTTGATTAAGTGGTAATTTTCCCCACAAACTGACCTTTCCCCTTTCCAGGGAACCCCTGAATCTTTTCTTACCAGTTTTCAAATGCTTGCAAAAGTTGTGCCAATTCTACAGGACCGTGAAAGCACAGGCAAGCTTAGTTTTCTCTTTGTAACTTGCCCAGCTACATTGTTTTAGATCCCACAATTAAATTACCCATCATAACTCCCGATTACATTCCATACAGTGTGCGTACAGTCACTAAGTATAAATGTCTGAGCCGGAGTATCATCCTGTAGCATTTGAGGCTCACAAAAACACAGTTAACTTGCTGCATTGCTTTCTCCTTGCTGCAATGAAATGCCCGACAAAAGGAACATGGGAGGGAAGAAAGGAAGGAAGGGAAGGAGRGAGGGAGGGAAATAGCAGGAACATAAAGCTACTCAGTGAGAGCTGATGCTGGTGTCCAGCTTCTGCAACAGTGCTGTCCACACCTTCCCTAGGTATAACTCTAACAGACACCAACTAATCTGGACTAGAGTCCTTGGATCATACATGCTCAAAGCTTGCTTCCTGGGTGATTCTAGATCCTGTCAAGTGGACAACATAAACCTTCACATTTACAAAGGTCACACTACAGAGTCAAGAGTCTAGGAATATAAAAGCATTCCTCAAAGTGTCACTCTTAGTATATCCTAGACTTAGAGCGACAAGCTAACTTGTACTCTACTAATATTTTTGATCAACTGGAAAAAGCCAATAAAGGAAGGAAATGGAGTATTTGCTTCTATATCAATCATTCTTCTGTCCTCTTATTTCCCATCTCCCTCTTTTGCAATTACAACAGACAGCAACATCACTCCCGAACGCTAATTACTTTTGCTTCTCTAAGAATGGGTCCTACACTTGGTTAAGAGAACGATTGCATGAAATAACTTTGGGCAAACTCTTCAGTCGTATTCTTTGTCCATGGATATTTGCTTCAGTCCTGGGCAGCAAAGTCATGCTTAGTTGATAGATTCTAATCCCACAAGTCTTCGGACTATGCAGGGCAAAGAATACCCATAAAACACAAATATAAAGAAGCTTGGAAGCTATTTTCAGTGAACTGAAGTTGTCCCTTCAAAATCCATAGGATGCATCCCAACCCCCTGAGATTTTAAGAGATAATTAGATAGTGAATGTGGATCCCTCAAAAATGTGCTATTAAAAACTAGGACTCCAGAAGTCCTGAAATGATCCTTAGACAGAAGAGATAGCTAAACAGCTAAGAATGTTTGCTGTTCTTACCAAGGATCCTAGTTCAGTTCCTAGAACCCAATATCCGGCAGTTAACAACTACCCGTGACTCTTGTTCCCTGTGGCCTTTGTGGGTATCTTCACTTATGTATTCTGCCCCCTCTCTTCTCATTCATCCACCCCACAAACATGTTACATAATTTAAAATGATAAAAATAACATATAAATAACCAAAAAGGACTGGTTTTAGTTTTGTTGTTGCAATTGTTGTTGTTGTTGTTGGTGGTGGTGGTGGTGGTGGTGGTGGTGTGTGTGTGTGTGTGTTTAGAACTCTAGCATTCAGATACTATGATTTTAGACTTTTAATACCTAGAAATGTATAAAAACAAATTTCTATAATACACAAGATACCGGTGCATAAACATTTTTCTGGGCTATGGGAACAAATGCCTTTCCTTGCAAACAGACCAACTAACAAACCAAGTTATGATTTCGGTAAACTTTGTGGGTAATCACAAAGTAGAAGCATGACCCAAAAGTCTAGATGAAGAATGCCCCAGTAGGTGCCCAGACAGAGCTGTTCCTTCAGTTAACCTTTTCCAGCCTATAATCTCTTGTGCCACATGAAGACATTTTCAAAGAGAAGACCTGCAGTTGACTGTCAATACCGAGTTAGAATCTATAGGAAAGGATCCAGTTACCATTCTTACTCTCTAGTAAATGAGTGTCATTGAACTGTCGAAAAACCTTGGAAATAAAAATTTTCAAGTCCCCCCCACCCACCCGAAACATACTGGGCTCCTCAGAAAGAGCCACTGACAAGGAGTCTTTGAACACTGAACTAGGGAGGATAGCTCCAAAGCTGAGACAGTCTCCTGGACACCTGGCTAGAGGAGATAATGGGACCAGAGCTGAGCTGCTCTCTGAAGTTCTTCAAGGCCTCACCAAATATAGAGAAACTGACATCGCAAAACATCAAAATTGTACTAATGCCAGTGTTTTGCCCCTAACAATTATATTAGGGGTTAACTAATCCTTCTGGAAAATTCTAGCCCTGCATAAAAGGAGGCCTGAGAGCCTCACAGGTCATTGCCATCTTGATGAATGGTTGACACCTACATGCTAGTAATTGCTACAGAATAAATGGTCTTTGCCTTTGCATACTATTTGAGTCTGGAGACTTCCTTCAGGGATTCTTGTCCCCTAACAGTCAACAGATCAGCCTCTGTGGAGACACATGAATCTCTTTAGGTAGAGGAAATAGAATATATTTTGTGGGTGGACTGGAGGCAGGGTTATGGCAGCAGGGGGATTAGGTGTGGAGGAGGGGAAGTAATGGAAGAAGAGAACGCAGGGAGAAATAGCTAAATTGGGAGGCCTTTGGATAATGGTGTGAAAAGCTAGTGCAATGGAAATTTCCTTGAATCTTTCGGGGAGACCCTACTGAATATTCTTAGTAATAAAGGATATGGAATCCAAATTGGCCATCTTTTGTAGCCAGACAAGGCTTCCAGTGGTGGGACAGGGTTACATGGTTACATTAGGTTAATTGTTGACTCCGGGGATCTTGTGAAGATTGCCAAACAACCCCAGCTGATGGTAGACCAGAAGTTGCTCTCTAAAAACTTACAGAAGGCCATCATTGTTTTAAAAAACATCCATAGAGATCACCAAATGTACAGAGGATGAGTTAGTGCTTGCATGGAGTCTTCATCCCTAAATTCTAGTCTCTTTGGTGTGGAAAGGTACTCTGTAGTCTATTGAAAGAGAAACCTGGACACTAACCCAGCCATCTTTGACTTACAATCTGTCCTGATAGCAAGATGTGCTGGGGCAATGGTACTGCAGAACTTGTGGGAGTGGACAACTGATGTCTGGTTTAACTTGTGACCTACACCATGAGAGAAAGCAAAGCCCATGTCCTATACTTCTTGGATGCTAGGAACCAGAGACTGGATATTACAGAAACCTAGGGTAGAACCAAGTACAACTGATCCAAAAAGGAAAAAGCAGTGAATTGCTTTTTAATGATATTTTGCTATACTCATAGATATGAGATAATTAATTCCTTTTCCCGTCCTCATCAGAGAGGCTTCTTCCAGGAGCATATGGGCACAGAGACCCACAGTCAGACATTCTGTAGAGAGAGAGTCTACATTAAGATCTCCATTGGTTTCCTCACTTCAAGATCAGGGTACCCAACAGAAGAGATGGGAAGGGTGAAGATTCTAGGAGTTGTAGGGGATGAAGGTTACCAGAACATGGCTCACTGAATTAACTCAGGAGGACATACATGAGATCAAAGAGACTGAAGCAGTGAGCAGGGGCCCTCCATGACTCTGAACCAGGTCATCGCCATGTCTGATGTAGCTGTTTGCTACTTGGTTTTGTGGGAGTCTTAACAGTAGGAGCTTTGTTTCTCTGACTCTTTTTCCTCCTCTAGGGACTCTTTTCTTCTATTGGGTGACCTTGTCCACCCTCAATGTGGGCTTCTTTTTAAAACAAGACTTTTGCCTTGTCACATTGTATTTTGTTTTGTCCGGTTTGGTTGCTGTCTCTTGGAAACCAGAGGAAGAGTGGATCTATTGAAGAGGGGTCAGGAGAGGGCTAGGAGAAGTTGGGGAGGGAAACTGTGGTCGGAATGTATTATATGAGAGAAAAATCTGTTTTTTAAAAGTCTCTTGGAGATAGTCATAGCTTTTCTGTTGAGAACCATTGTTATTATGTAGAATAGCCACTTGAACTATTTTAGCACCCCAAACTAAACTATTACTCATGATCACATTGTCTGCTGCATGGATGGAGAGTATCAGAATATGACTTAGTAACAATAATTTTTGAAGGATAGCACTGTATAAAATAAACCCTGCTAAACTTCAGAATCGCCTGCCTTTTTGCATCTATATTTAAACTCCCACATCAGATATCCACTAGGGGAAAATTCTGTGTGGCTGTGCAGTAACGCTGCTGCTGGCATGCAATCTGTGTCTCAGAGATATCGAGGAAATTAGGTTTCTTTCATATTGTGTACTGACAGTTCCTTAAACATGCATCTGGAACATGCACACTGCTCTACTCTCCGAGCTCGACAGTTACATGAGTCCTGCAGCAGGACGAGTTAGATGACTCTGCATTTCTTCATCTTCAATTACATGTGTCACTTCTTCTAATTAGCGCAAGTAGGACGAGAAGGAACATACTTGCTATTCTCTACATAAAATGATAGTGATCAAGTGCAGGGTAGACCCTCATGAAATGCTGTTAGTTAAAATAACTCAAGCCAAAAGTTACATAATCTGAAATATTAAGTTAGTAGAATATCTGCTGAACTATAATTAATATATCTATGTGTTAAAGTAAATTAATATATCTAACATTCTGTAAACAACTCGGCTAATAGGATTTATGCTGTTAAATGAGTGATATTAAATCCAAATTAGTCACTTTGGCTAAATAAGGTCACGGTGACTAAAAGCACATTGAGCTCTCTGAAATCATTTTGAATTATGACATGCATCAGAATATTTTTAAGATGCAAATAAACTTTTTAAGTGTGTTTGATTTTTGATTGATATCCTTCAGGTTTGGAATCAAGTTTATAAAATTTTACCAGTACTAAATAACAGAAACAGAAGTTGGAGATAATCTCCTTATCAAGTAAAGGGCAATATGTTGAAAATATAAAGTGGCTAATTTTTTTGTGGCTTAATTTCAGGCTCTAATACTGCTTAAATAAAGAGGTATGAACTGTGCGCTCAGAGGAACTAACTGCACAGGTACCATTTCCACTTTGGAGGAAATGGAGGGTTTACCTTCTAAGCTAAATCTTCAGAAAGCTACAACATCCAGGAATGCTTACTTATAGTTCTGTCCCTTTGAGAGCATTGTTAAAACATCTACATCCCTCATCATTTTATTGGATCAGAAGGAAAAAAGATAAGCACTTTGATTAGGAAGTGGATCAAGTCTTCCAAGAGAAACTGGAATCGAGGCTGAGACAGTCATTGTTTTCTATGTACTTAGGCCACATAAGCCAACAAATTCTGTTGTGGTCTCTTTTCCTAGGCATGTCTTTCCCCCTTTCTTTCCTCTCTCCAAACTCTCCTTTATACCACTCTCCTCCTTCAGATTCAGGTCCTCCTGGCAAAAATTGCCATTGCATTTTATATATATATATATATACACACACACACATATATGTATATATAAAATATAAAATATTATATAATATAATAAAATAGTATCTAACATATGTATGTATATATACACACATACATATATATTGATATGTTAATACATCATACATACACACCCATATTTCTAAACATAACCTACTGTTCAGGACTGACCTTTTGCTCTGGGATAGTCAATTGGTATGCTCTTCCTCAAGATGTCTGTTCTGCTTTCAGCATTAATTAGTTGTATACATTTCTTTGTGTAGGATTGAGGTTTTCCTGGTCAATATTAGCATATCTGATGTTGTCCTTATTTATTCCTGTTTGGCCAGGTGAGATTAATGGGTGTAGCTTAGGACATTACTAAGAGATACAATTTCAAGCAAACTCCCTGGTCCTTTGGCTCTTACCACCTACCTACACATTCTTCTGCAATGTTCTCAGAACCTTAGGTCTGGCACTGTCTGTGTATATGTACACACTAGGGCTGGATGCTCTACCTCAGTAACAATTTTCTTATTGAATTTAAGACTTACTCAAGAAGAAGAAATTTCACCTGGTATTGAAACCTTGCCATCTATTCAGGATTATTGATGTCATTGATCTTGGAGAAGATCCTACAACCACTACTTTACTAAAACAGCAAAATCCCTATACATTCTAAACATTCTAAACATTCATCCTTCTAACTACAAATAATTGTAGTCCTTACTTCCTCATCAAGGAAACTTGGCAACAGAACAGATAGAGACCATTACAGAAAATGACATCCAATCAAAATTCAGAGTTGTCAAGCCCAGTTCCCTGCCATTTTGATTCATAAGTCAGAAATTGTATGCTTCTGATTGGCAGCATGAACTATCTTATTATGAATTCAGTCTGCTTTCAGCCAGTAAGCAGATTTAACATGATAGGAATCTGCAGAAGCAGGAGCACAGATTAAACAAAGAATGGTCTGGAGGCTGGAGGCATGGGTGCAGCACAGAAAAGTGCTTGCTGCCAAGCCTGACCACCTGAGTTTGATATCAGGATCTAACAGAAGCAAGAGAGAATCAACTCTGGAGGGTTGCCCTCTGACCTTCACTGGTTCTTGTATCAAAATGCTTACCTACACTATTGATTTGAATGGCCTTTTGGACACATACTGTCTTTGCAAAGATTAGTCCACCAACACTTACATGTTCTAGAAAATAGCTCCTGTAATGTTAAGGCAGGTTTTCCTTTTGATGAATGTAGCACAAATTTGTACCAATGAATTTTCTCTGGTTAGTTCTTTTTTGATTTCTACAAATAGCATGCTTCTTTACTGGGTCTCTTTTGCTTTGTGTGGTGTGTGTGTGTGTGTGTGTGTGTGTGTGTGTGTGTGTGTGAGAG
>BDUI01000033.1:6482-17811 GCA_002335545.1 Apodemus speciosus | reverse complement strand
CACATAGAGAGGATAAATCAAGATCTATCCCACATCAAATGCTGTAAACCATCTCTACTGTAATGAGATGCTTAAAGGAGACCCTGTGATCACTTGACTTGAGCCAGACTATCTAGAATCCTTCCCTGGAATACTTTTCTGTTAATATGTTACAAGTGATGCAGAGAAATCTTCTGTCCTCCCAGTACATGTTTGACATAGGAATTACTTTAACCCAAAGGGATTACTTATTTACATATTTCCATTCAATATCCCCATAACATAATACTTAGCAGAATAGCATTTGTCACTCTCGATGGTGAAAATATATGCATGCTAACAATGTCATACATTTTTAATATAATATTTTTACTGATTATTTGGAAATTGTAGGTAGCACTCCATCACCCTTACTTCCTAGTCCTCCCACGTCTGTCCCCCCAAGACAAAACAACAAGAACAAAATAAACAAGTCCAATTTGTGTTGTCTATCTAGTCCCTGGAGGACGGTCAAACTTCCAGTGGTCAGCCCCTTAAAGAAAATGAATCCTTCCCCACTCCCACCAGTAATTATCTACTCTGGAGAGCTACCCTTCAGCATCCTGATCACGATTTTTAAGTGCTCATTTAGATGGCTTCCTGTTGGTAGTTGGGTATTGGGGGAGGAGTGATGGGGGGGGCATTGTCACAGAAGCCTTCTATGTCTCTTTCTCAACTGTGAGTCTGCAGTCATCGATACCACTGCACAAGAAAGTTCCTTGTCTTTTACAGTGATCAGGAGCACAGATCATGAATATCCACCTGGCCTCTGATGTCACCATGTCTCAGGAACCCCAACATGGTCTCCCGTGGCAGTACAGATCACAGATAACAACAAGATCCCCGACGAGAGCATGGCCCACAGACATCAACGTGGCTTCAGGAGGCAGCACAGACTAAGGCATCCACATGGCTTTTGGTGGTAACATGGATCACGGGCATTCACTTGGGCTCCATTGCAGCAGGACCTAACATGGCCCTCGGTGGCAACACAGACCGCAGACATCAGTGGGAACTTAGGTGGCAGCATAGGGAGGTCACATTTACATGGCCCTGTGCAGCATCTTGATAGCCTCCAGTGGCAGCACAGGCCAAAGACCTAAGCATGCTCTCTAGTGACGGTACCGACCATGGACATCCACACAGACCTCTGCCGCAGCACAGTCTTCTGACAGTGTCATAGACCTTGGTGGCAGCCCTGGCCATCAACATCAATGTTGTTTACAGGGCAACATCGGCTGCAGACGCCAACCCAGTCCTCTGTGTCAGCACAGCCCACAGATATTAACATGGCCTCAGGAAGCAGTACAGTCCATGCACATCAACGTGGTCTCTGGTTCAGGCTTCTTTGGACATCACGGTTCAGCCCCCCTCTACTCTGTGTATTCTGATCTATTTATTCCTCCATCTTTCCCACCCCTTCACTACAAATAGGTTTGTATTTGAAACTGTATTTGCAACTTGTATTTGTATTTGAAACTGTCACTTGGTATACTTTTGCCCATACAGCTCTACATGAAAATATTCATTTCCATGAGTCATTGATCTACCTCAAGGACTCTGGACTCTGAAGCACCATAAATACCAGACCATTGCTGGTCTTCAATCATGGCCATGTTTTGGGTTTTCATCTTCTGTTGCAAATGGCGGGTTCCCAGATCTGGTTCTGCAGCACCTGCTCCTCTTCATGGTCCAGCAGCTTGTAAATGGAGTAGATGTTGGGGTTGAGCATTGGATCTGAGCCCAGATGACAGCCAGTGGTTCTTCCAGCAAGCTATACAGTTTTACATTAAGATAGTTAAGAGTACAAAGGCCCACAGCCAGACATGCAGAGAATGAGAGACCTTCCACAATCAACATTCAGTCCTAAAGGAAATGTCTTCAACAGATATTTCCTCTCAAGGCCCAGGGTTCCCTGCCAAGAAGAGGGAGGAGTGTAGAACAGAGCAGACAGAGGACACCAAGAAAACAAGGCCCTCTTATTCAACATGATCAAAGTATATCTGATCTTACAGAGATTGAGGAAACATGTAGGATCTGCACAGGTCTGCACCAACTCCTTGACATATATATTTCATGGCTTCTAGTTCAATATTTTTGTGAGATTTCTGAGTATGTAAATGAATGGGTGTTTGTTCCTTGTTCTTTCTCTCTGTCTCTTTTCCTTCTGTTTGTTTGCTTGTCTATGTGTTCGTTAGTTTTGTCTAAATCCAATTTGTTATATTATATTATATTATATTATATTATATTATATTATATTATATTATATTATACTATTTTGTATTGTACTATTACCCATAAGAAGCCTGTTTGTTTTCTAATGAGAGACAGAAAGGGAGTCGACCTGGGTAGGAGGAGAAGTGGGAGAAACTGGGAGGAACAGAAGTAGAACAGGATTTATTTTATGTAAGAAAAAATATTTTTAATAAAAGGAAAAAGATATTCAATATTAGATTTAATAAGATATGAATTATTCTTTTGATATCATAAAGTATAATTCCAAATCTTTCATATTCTTGCTATGGAGAAACAAATGCTATTTCCAATAACTATTTTCTAATAGGTGAGATTTTTCTAGATCTCTAGATCAATTCATCAAGATAAATTAGGTGGACCATGAAATCATCTTAGAGAACTAAACTGGAGAAGTATAGTGATAATTTATAATTGGTGGTTGGTCAGACCTTCAAAGACTGATAGACGTCCATCCATTGTCATATATTGCCTTCAAGGTTGCCCCGGGCCACTGGAGGGGTAAGATAGAGGAAATTAATATTTTTTTTTTACCATTTCATTTATAAACTTACATCTTGTCCTAAGCATTTGTGCCCAATTTATTTTCAGAAATATTGTCAGGTTGCTATACCTACCTGTTATGTAAGTTGGAAAGTAAGTCTACCTATGAGTTTAGGAGAAATTGGTATGGATTTTACAAACATGGGTCCACTTCTCAGTGCACACAAACTCAGCAATTCAGAAGGGAAAGGAACTGGCAAGCAACTCAGGTGACATTTAATCTAGAGAACATGGAACACAGAGCTCAAGATGGAGATTGTAAATGGCGTCTTCTCAATCCCCGTTTTGGCACTGACTGTCTTATTGTCCCTTGTATTTCTGTGAATCATTTCTGAAAATGACTTGTCTACTTTCCATTTGATGAGTATGAGTTTGCCTACATGTGTGTACATGTACGAAATATAACTCTGGTGCCTGAGGAATGCATGGAGGTTGTTGGAAGCCCTGGAACTGGAGCTTCGGAATGCTCTGAGATGTGCTGTGGATTCTGGGAAACTCAGAAACTTCTTTTAACAACTGGGTCATCTCTCCAGCTCTGATACATTCTGTTCAATAGGTAAAGACTTACATATTAAAATTGCATATTAAAATATCACAGGGTATTATGCCCACCACATAATTGTGTGATAAATCCAGAGCATCATGAAACCTGAAGATTTATACATTCCCAACATTCATACAGATAGAATCCCATGTCTTCTAATTCTTGTTCTCTCCTTCAAAAACTGTGATATCATTTTTCAACATTGCTCTTCAAGCTGGGAATATTCCCTTTCCTCAGGACAAGAGCATTCAGTTCTGCATCTTGGTGAGTATAGTCTGTAGATGAACTGCATACATAATTTTTTCTTGCTAAAAGTTATGTCTCTCCCACAGGGACCTCCTCACCAGGAGTTGAAAATGGGCCTTCCTCTTTATTTCTTCATTGCTCTGATAATCCCCCAAGCATCCAGTGGCCCTGTCTCTTGTGCTTTACCTGGGATATCTTTTATAACTATTTGGATGTTCCTCTTCTCCCTTCATTAAGTATTAAGCTCATTGTCCCTACTGTGGAACGCCCCTGCATGCTGTTTCTATATTATTCCTTGACAAACCTCCTGCTGGTATCTCAGAGAACCTGCTTCCGCAGCATGTGAATAAGGACACTCAGCCCACCCCCTTTCCACAGTTTATATGTGTCATTCAACTAACAAAACTCTGTTAATACAAAGTCAGTGTGTGTGTTGTTTTACATGTATTGCTGTAACCTGGTACCAAAGCTGAATGGTGTGAAAACAACCAAAATGTGCCTTTCAAAGTCTGGAGGCAAGACACCCAAAAACTAAGGCAGGAGCAGTGTCATATTCTCTGCAGTGTCCTACAAGAGTCCTGCCTACTCTAGTTTCTATAGTGTATGATAACCTTTCGGTGCTCCTTGGTTTGTAGCTTCTTCACTCCATTCTATTCTTATCCCTTCTGGTGACTTCCTGAATGTGCCTGTCTTCTCATGACACTTTCTTCAAAGGGCCAGACATATTGAATTAGGGCCCATTATATTGGCCTTATCCTAACTGAAAATATCTCTAAAGAACCCATTTCCACACAAATCAGTGTTTCAGGTATCAGAAGTTGGGATAGAAGCACAAATATTTTGGATACCCAATTCCAAACTATGTAATGATGGAATCTTTACATAGTTTGGAATTGGGTATCCAAAATATTCAAATTCACTAGTGCTTTCCTATCTCACTGGAACAAAGAAGAATGGGCCTATTGACAAACTACTATAAGGTCTGTCTTCTCACACCTCCATGGCATTTCCATCAGCTCAGGACTTCACTGTGGTAGCCATGATGGCCTCCACACCTCATCTTTCATATATCTGGCTACATTTTGTCACATGTCTTGAGTTATAACAGAATATTCAACAAAAAGCATGGGAAGGTTCATTTCTGCTCATAGAAGATTCAGCCCTTCCTGCCAGAGAAATTCTGGTGGCAATTTTAACAAAAGCACTTGAAGCAGCTGGCCCTACTGTGTCTGAAGTCAGAAAGCAGAGAGAGATGGATGCTGGTGCTCAGATCACTTTATCCTTCTTATCAGTTCTGGACTATTGCCCAGCCACTGTCTTTAGAGTGGCTCTTTCCAACTCAACCTTATCTAAAAACTCCCTCACAAACAAGCATGGAACCTTATCTCCTTTGTGATTCCAGATCCTCCTAAGCTGGTAATAAGTATTAACTATTGCACAAGCATATTACCATATTGAGGACTTGCTTCCTCACAGATTTGATTTGTCTTTCCTATAATTCTCCTTTTGCCAAATCTGTACAGCATTTTGCTTATTTCTTGCACCTTGTAAAGAAACAATAATTTTCATTAGCTCTTTCACATATGCTACTTAAAGTACACAATCTAATCAGCCTACCTACCATACGTTATTTTCTCCATAAAACTCCTTTTCAAATATGTGTGTAGTTCAGTTGTTCATTATCTTTGTAAAGATCTGGAACATCATGGAGCCATTATGCAATACATTTTGAAATCTCATTCTATAGATACATAGGTTAAAAATTAATATAAATGAGGGTAGATGTATACTCATAATTCTCTTCAGTTTCTAATGTTTAAAAAATGTTTTAAATTTTTTTTACTTTTTGAAATAAAAATATAATTTCATATTTTCCTCCCTTTTCTTTCTACCCTTGCTCTGCTACAAATTCACAGCTTCTTTTTCTTTAATTTCATTTATGTGCAGGCACACACACACACATTCCAAAACATATAAATATAATGTGCTCAATATGTATAATGGTATTTGAATGTCTGTGATTTCAGGGCTGACCTCTTGATATTGGATAACCAACTGGGGGTTCCTGGGGACACTTAAGGGTGTTATTAGTCTTAGTATCTATACCTGTCCTACCTAATGAATAAATTGGTTCTGGACTGTAATGGTCTTGTTTCCCCAAGAATAAAAGTTCTTTGATGTTGGAGACATTTGTGTACTTTGTTCATTGATGTTTCCTTAGCAAGGATTGGTGTTTAGTGATGGTCTGATAAACCTCAGATAAGTTATTCCTTTGTGTTCCATTCAAATTATGTCTTCATTGCTTCAGGTAAAGAGGGTTACAAAACCAAACATAGAATATACTGCTTTTTACACTTCAACATTTGATTCCCTAGCATCATAGATACTTCTAAAGTAAATCATACTACTTCAAACTCATCTTCTAAAATCCAGCCCTGCATAACTATCAAGAACTATGAAAACCCATGGCAATTAATCCAGAGGAATTATTTTAAATGTTTAAAAATAGCCACCAGGAAGATAATTTAAATATTGAGATATGGATTTTTGAACAAGAACAACAACAACATAAACAAGAACAACAAAGCTCTTCCTTAAACACTTAGAGGTAAACATTTTACTGATAGCTTGACATAAACAATAATATTAAAATACCTTGTATTTAACAAGATGAATTAGGAAGGTCAAAAATATAATCTTAGAGAACTAAAGTATTAAGGTGGTTATATTACAAAGATTTATTTTAGTGAAAACAACAATAACAATAAGTTGGTGGCTCTCAGGTAGCAGTCTAAGGATCAGAGAATGACTAAATTAAATTTCTAATAATCAGAGTTTCAATTTGATTTGAGCGAGCTATATATAGGTAAACACCTGAGCATATAATTCTTGCTTATTTGTCCTGAAGAATCCAGGCATTTATGAATTTTTTAGAATGAGATACAGCTATTTCTATATTTCTGCAAGGAAGTATGATTGCATGGAAGATAAAAAGCACAACATTGTTACTTACATTCAGCAATACTGTACTTATTTCAGTGAACACTTGATCAAGAGCCTTCCTTTCTTTATCCTTTGTGTTCGTCATCCTTTTGCTGCTGTAACAAAATGTCTGAGATAACATGAAATGTGGAAAGAGATATTTTGGCTTACTGTTTCAGAGGTCTCAGTCTTTGTAAGCTGAATTCTGTCTCCAGGATAGAGGTGAGGTACAGCATCATGCTTGAGAAGGCATAGTAAAGTATCCTGTCTGTCTACCTCACAGCAGTTAGGAAACAGAACTAGAAAACTTTCTGTTTACAATATATGACATGTAGGGATGAAGGAAGCCTTTTAAAATGTTATAATATAATATATATAATATACTACATAGTAATAAAATATACATCTTTCAAAGCCATTTACTTATGCTCTTCTCACAGTAACTTCACAAATGAATTAATATAACTTCTATGATCCATTCAAACATACTTTGATAGTACTGCCATGAACTTTGTGGAGAAATTTATCCTCTTCTAGCTATAGCATACATTATGAAAATACTGGGAAACTTTTCATTTTTTCTGCCTTCAACTTATCATTTTCTATTGCTCAGAGTTCATATTTCAAAGTTTAAAAACTTCAATGAATAAAATGTTGACCAGAATCAACTTCATTGTTTTGAAATAGTTACAGGGTTATCCTGTTCTTTAACTTTTCATTGCATAGCATTTTGGAAAATTCTTTACTTAAAGTTTTTTTTTCATTCTTTGACAGGGATATGTTTCATTTACCATTTTAAGTGATGCCCCAAGTCCACGAGAATTAAGGATTGGTGAAGTTTTTCAGCACATAATTGCTTAGCAACATGGACACTCAGTTTGATAATCTGATCTAATAGTCAGTTACTACTCAGAGATATATAAATTATCTTAAAATGGATAACCTAAGCATGTTATAAGCTGTATGGCATTGAATAAAGTTATCATTGTGTAAAGGATGGTATAATCTTATCATGGTCAAAGTACCAAATTGCCATGTAGCTCATAACTGTAATCTATATGACAAGGTGTGAAAATTTTGAGTGCCATGTGGCTAACATGTTCATGGTCAATCAGCCAGCACATTGTAAAGATAAATTCATACTTAGAAGTATATCATTATAAAACTTGAATTATTTCTACTAAATCCTCACTCAAAAGATCACATCTGCATAGCTAAATGATATTTAGGGATGAAGGAACTCTTTTAAAAGATAATAATATAATATTTTTAATAATATGATGCATATCAACTGATGAATAGATGACATAAATGTGGTTCATATATACAATGATTCTATTCATAAAGAAAATGAGAACATGAAAATGTTAGATAAACACGTGGAGCTGAAGTGAGTGAGGTGACCCAGGTCCAGAAAGACAAATGCATGCTCTTTCTTATTTGTGGATCCTAATGTGATTTGTGAATCTTTAATGTGATTATATAACCTGGAGAAAATACTGAAGTCAAGAAAGTAGAGAGGGACCCTGGTAGAGGGAAAGAAACGGAGCTCTAGAAAGTAGGCCAGGATTGCAAGGTGCCGTAATAGAAGAAAGGGGGAACACTGAGAGGGCACATAACTAGTAAGAGAAAGGATGGTAATATAAAGGGAGACAGAGGAAGCAGAGACATTAAAGAAGTTTGGTAAAGCCATAGGGAGCCATACTGTTTTATAAGCTTACATAAAATTRCATATAATTTATATATGTGCATATACATATATATGTATATATTTATGTATTGTAAAGGGAGTTATGAAAAATGAGATGATAATGTTTCTCCAAGGACTCATAGACTATTTAACAAAACCTCAGTACCAGTCAAGGAAAACCTTCTTTTAAGTTGTTCAATAGGGTCAGAAGTGTCCAAGAGACACTCCCAAAAATCTAAGCTATTGACACTGCCTGTAGTTAAAATTGAAGTTTTGGAGGAAACCAAGGAAATTATCAAACAAAAGAACTGGAAGAGTGGAGCTGGTACTGCCCTAGAAGGCTCCTCCTCTGGGGATATCTCTAACTCTATTAAACAGTGACCTGCTGCCAAGAGAGAAAAGTAGTCATCAATCCCTTCAATCTGCTTACCCCTGCAAAGGACAACAAGGGCCAGCCTGGTGATGCCATGATGTCACTTACAATTTGGTGTGATCAATGGCTGCACAATTGGCATTAAGACTTGTTTAACAGGAAAGAATCCATGCCTTGTACATTATCCTACACAAGAACCCACTTCTATACATGTCATGATCCCTGGAGAACCAACTACTACCATTTTCTAAACCAATACAGCATCTTACTATATTCTAAATGCCTATCTTTATACCCACAGATAAGTGTAACTCTCAGCTCTCATCAAAGAAGCTTCTGTTTTCAGTAGGAGAATCCTACATGATCAAAAACTGGTCAAAATGCTGAGACTAAACGACCATGAAGTGCCTAGTCTCAACACAATCTTTTCAGCTATTGCTCAGAAAACATTGCAGTTGAGGAGAAAGAAAGATTATAAGAGACTTGGGGCCATGACCTGCTGGAAAGTTTCTTCTAGATATAAGACAAGCTATATTCACAAAATTTCAAATGATATAGCTTCTTGACCAAGCTCAAGGTAATGACCATGACCGTCAGCATGCCAGTGTGGTTGTTGGAAATTTCACTAATCTCCACATCTAGGAAAGTAAAGAGCTACAAGCAGTCAATGTCCATTGAGGGATGAAGGGTCTGCTTTCTCCTGCAGCAAGTCACCTAATAGATTATCAATCCCATGTGGTTGTGTGTGTGTGTGTGTGTGTGTGTGTGTGTGTGTGTGTGTGTGTGTACACGTGTGTGTGTGTGTATATATATATCTGTCTGTAAAATAATAATTATAGAATTTCAGAGGGACTGGTAGGAAGGGAAGAATTTTGGGAGACAGGGGTGGCAGAAATGTATCCACAGGTTTCATTTTAAAAATCTTCCTTAAAATCTCTCTGAATCATAATTGTCTCAGAGAGACCTATGCAAATATCTATATACATTCCTAGGGAAATGTTCACATTTATATGACAATTCTGTGCAACTTTCCAACATTCTTACAATTGCATTTTGTCACATCCAGGTCAATTATGAAAATGATTCTAGCACTTTCCCTGTCTTTATGCTCCTTTAGCTTTTCTGATCATATACTTCTACCTGTCTCCTTTAGTTTTTAAAATCTTGTCTTCACTTGAATTGCTCATTTTTCCCTATGGTTACAAATTTGTCTAAATTTCCTTTAGGCTTTCTTTTTTCTAGGAATCAAAACCATCAGCAAAATAGAGTTATACAATGCTTCCTTTCAGTTATCCCAGGCAGGTGAAGTCTCTGTTTCTTGATGATGTGGTTTTCTGCCTTATTAGCTATTGAGAGTGTTATATTCTATTATGTTCCCCTTTGCTCCAAATGCCTGAAAGATAAGAATGTGATTTAACACACAAAAGTAGTTTCCTTGGCTTCCGTTGTAAGGGATCATTATTGTTCTTATCATTTGTTGTCCATTGTCACTGTTACAACTTGTCTTTTAAACCTTAATTTGAATAATATTTCATTTTCCTACTGAATATTAGAAAGAAAAAGGAAAAAATGTGAGAAGGGCCTGAACGTGGGAAGAGGAAAATAGGGGATTCAATAGTGCATCTATTTTGCCTGAAGTCTAGTTTTGGTCTATATTCTTGAGTTCGTTTCTGAGTTCTATCTTAATTCTTTGGCCACAGACTTCATCTTCATCCAATTAGGAAATTCTGGGATGTGTGCATTCTGCTATAAGGCGTTCTAACATATCTTGCTATATCAGGTCATTCTAGATAAGGATATTTTATTTCATAGCTCTAAAGTCTATATACTCATTGATTCTACGAGAGGAACCTTCTTTCTGAATGTCAGAGATACAAGAATAACATTAATTCAGTAAAGAATGATATTATCTTAGGTAATATGCTGAATTAATACACATTAATACATAGGAGCCTTTATGTTCACTTATTTCTAGACATGTTTATCTATGCAAACACTCTTATGCATGCTTCTGTGCACACACATGTGTTTCATGCACACTCATATATATATGCAAAAATGCAAGGAAGTAGAAGATTCCAGAACAAAGTGTGACATTTACAGAACTTGTAAGCACTTATCCAATTGATTGCTGGCTCCTTGTTTATAATTTTCATTGACTGACTTCCCTCCCATATTACTTACCTTTGTAGTTGAACTTTAAATCTTCTTATATTCACCCAAGTATAGCTTTTGTTATGAAATCATGTGATTTATTTCAAGTACTTACAACTTGTCTATTTATTTTATCTGAGGTTGGATGCTGTATTATTGATGGATAAGATCATCCCGTACAGATCTACATATATATTAATATGTAGATACTTCTGTTTTGTCTAGTGAAAAGGATATTTGTATTAGTTAGTTTCAAGACTCAATATATTTGCATTCAATAACCCAACTCATTAGAGGCTTAATGGATCTCTGCTGTACTCAAAGCTCCATATTCATGCAAAAGTAATGAATATGAAAACAATGTGAAGTCTATAACTTATAGAGTCACAGATGACTCTTACTTATACATACACATAAAGGAACTACCTCAAGGTGCTGATCACAGCAGCAGTTGACAAATTCTATGATTAAGTATGTTTTCTTTTTCTTTTTTTTTTTTAGTCTTTCTTTTTTTTTATTGGATATA
>BDUI01000032.1:1213770-1228472 GCA_002335545.1 Apodemus speciosus | reverse complement strand
ACATACTCATGTTTGGTTAGGAATACAGAAGAGCCCTTATAAATATATCTTAAGTCATGAGAAGAAAGATATAATCATGAGTTTAATGTGAATATGATGGATTTTTCCCTAACTTTATTCAGTTCTGCTTTCATCCATGGAACTTTGATTTTCTTTCCTGTATCTTTCTGAAGCACAGTCCTCCATGTGCCTAACAATGCAGGAATACAATGGAAGTGTTTCCATGGGAACAGAGGGAAAGAGGCTCTCTGGCATCTTCCACATCCTTCCTCACTCTCTTCTTGAATTAGCACTTCTCTCTACTTCTACAGCTAATCTTTGAAAGAAGAAAAATTGTTCCACAAGCTTGCTCACAAAAGTCTTTACATTCTAAGACTTATCCTTGTTTTGCAATAGCCTGAAGAAAGATTATGTTAATATGACAATAATAGAGAAAACAAAGGCAGAATATTCATATTCACAGCAGCTCATAGTTATTTTTCAATTTCTCTGATCAAAAAAAATTATATAACTCGCTTATTTCTCACAAGATGAACCGTTAATAGTGGGAATCATGTCTAGCCAAGTCTACATGTTTATGAGTGTATTGTCAAATGGATTTACAAGTGGATGAACTGTTTTCTGGAAATTAAATATATTTAAATAAGACTCTCCACTTACAAATTATATTATGTTGTCACATGGACAAAAATACATGAAGTAATTTCAGAGATGACAATTTAAATGACTGAATCAAGGCTTGAGTTTAGGTACTTAGTGACTTGCCCTTTTAACTCTGGCACTCTGTGTCTTTTTGGAATCATGGATGTATGTAGAATAATATAATTAGAATAATGATGTTCTAGACTAGGGAAAAAGGCCACTGTCGGTCAGTTAATCCTGTAGACATAGCACCCCCATGAGCTAACTGTCACTTAGTATGTCTGTCATGGCTCCCAGCTGCTTGTGATTTCATTTCATGGGTTTATGCTATTTAGTAGCACGGGTAGGTGATAAATTCATATATTATTCATCAACTCTAGCTAGCACTTAGGATCTAAGAGAGTAGAAACTTGCCATGCTGTTTACATCCACCAATATGGTGTGTGTGTGTGTGTGTGTGTGTGTGTGTGTGTGTGTGTGTGTGTGTGTTGGAGTGCTTCTTCTATATGCTTTTCTGTTTTGAATATATGAACAATTTTTAGAACATCTATTATTCCAGTCTTTAAAGGTAATTTTCTTGACACTTTATTTGTGAGTCAGAGAGAAAGTGACATACAGAAAGATTCAGAAACAGTATGAGACACAGCCTGGAATTGACTTTTTAAAATGTTTATTTTCTTTGTAAAGTAGGCCCCCATTTCTTTCTCTGCTTGCTACAGTTTAGACTTACTTCTTTCTTGCTTTGTTTCAGAAATTGTTGTATTATTTAAAAGTCACTGCCTCCCAAATTTGCTGTCATTGTCAAATTTAATCACCTTTGACCTAATGATTTGAGATACTTTTTCTGCTCAAACACATGCACACACACACACACACACACACACACACACACACACACACACTTTCATAATTATCACAAAACAAAATCAACAAAGGATTTGAATCTTTAGCTACAAAATATTGTACTTGTCTAGTCAGGAAAGAGTCTCAGTTTTAAAGGCTTTCTTGAAGTATCATAACAATTTTGCAATGTTGAAAGAACATCATAAATATTTCATTGTGATCATCTTCACTGCAGGAGAATATAAGAGAAACATTCTGTTCATGCCTTAGTTAGGGTTTATTTGGTGTGAAAATACAATATGACCAAAGCAACTCTTCTGAGGGACAACATTTAATTGTGGCTTGCTTGCAGGTTCAGAGGTTCAGTCCACTGTGCTCAAGGCAGGAAGCATGGCAGTGTCTAGGCAGGAATGGTGTTGAAGGAATCAAGAGTTCTGTATCTTGATGGAAAGGCAGCCAGGAAATGACCATCTTCCAGGCAGCTAGGAGGAAGGGGTCAAAGCCTACCCACACAGTGAAAAACTTCCTTTAACAAGAACACACCTACTCTAGCACTGCCATACCTCCTCATAGTGACATTCTCTGGAACAAGCACATTCAAACCTCCACAGTTAATTATGATGATTTTATAATTGCCTCTCAAATGCCATGATCATACAAACCAGACTGATTAGAGAAAAATTGACCATATTTGAAGGCCCTACTCAAGTCCAAAATTTGCTCCCATTTCTAATGGTCTCAATAACTATGCATCTCAATTTGCGAATGAAGATAAATGTTAATATAATTTTTATGTTCAAAGTTGTGACATCAAATAGACAGCTAAAGCGTCTAATTGCATAATGGCTAAAACAAATACCCACACAATTCTTGAGACAACTTTATCTGCTTTCTATTTTCTTGGGCTTTTATTCTGTCATCATATTTAAAATTAAATGGATGACACCCTATATACTTAACCCAATGTTTTATGAGCTCATCACACATATATACACATACACACACATCTTACACACAGATATGTATGTACATGTGTGTCTGTGTGTCAAGAATTACACTAGACCCTTCAGCTCTTATTCTCTCACAGTTTCTCTCTTTCCCTCTTGGGCTCTTCTCTCTCCTCCTCCCCTCTCCCCTCTCTCCATGTGGTCATGGAGGCCTCTACTTCTCTACTCTCTCCCTCTCTCTGCCTTTCTCTGCCTCCACTACCCCCTTAACTCCCCTCCCATGCCCTGAATAAACTCTATTTTATGCTATTAAAAAAAAAGAATTACACTAGAATCAGTATGTCTTATTAGATACATACTAAAACAATGAGGCAAAAGAGTAAAGTTGCAATGAGAAATTTAGTGCAAGTTGCACAAAAACTGTTATGTCCCTCCCCAAATCTTATTTTCCCAACATCATCACCAGCAGAATCCTGACTGTGTTCAGAGTGATGGCACTGCTGACTTAAAACCCTGCTCAATAGACTTTGATTGAAAACCACCTAATACACTTAGTTGAGCAGAAAGATTGAGGATACTCAGGGTATCATGGCTTATTGTAGATACTTATCTAGCTGAAATCTTCCATCTCTTGGACTTCATGTGGAAAAATATATCTCACTATTTAAGCCAGTTTCTGCTACATGTTTCTAAGCTAATCTTTGGTTCATAAATACATTTTTTGGGCTCCTTTATGTCTTATTTAGTGTAATAAATAMTGTGAGGATACCCACTTTAGTTTTACAGTAATCTTAAAACTTGTTTCTTCATATTACATCAAATATTTCTCAATATTCACTTTCTTCAAAGATCTTACACTGGCAGCATATACATTTAGTAATGTGGAATCACAACATAATCAAATTCTAATGCTATGCCTATATCCATGACTGAATTTTTCTTTCTTTTTTTTTTTAGAAATCATGGTTGCCAGTGAGATTTATTTACATGAACCATTACTCAATGAATTAGTATTCTGAATTTGCATAGACTTTGGTATGTCAGTGATAGTTGAAAGCATAAGAAAACAACCTCTAAACTTACCTGTCTTCATTTTCTGACATATTGGTAGACCTTGCATACATAATGATCAATCTAATATGTAAAGAAGAGAAAACTGTGTAACCACATTTACAATTTAGCCAATGTTTCCCAGTTTCTAATATCATAAGTCTGTGATGAGCATTCTCTTACTAATATCTGAGCCTCATTTTCTAGTTGTCTACTTTACAATTAGCAGAAAACAGCTATTCAATTTCCTTTGTAAACATATGTAGACATTTATGCCAAATCTACTAGCTATGAGAATAGAAAACTAATCTACTCATAAAGGGTCCACAACTTCTGGAAACAGCATTCCAGCTGGTGTGCAAGTGATCAAACACATGGTCCTCTGTGATAATTCAAACCACAATATATTTCTCTCCTAGTCCCTATAGGTTCATGGCTAGCTCATAATGCAGCGGTGTATTCAATGCACCTTCACCAGTCCCTGTAATCCTATAATTACAAAAATTATAACTTGAAATATGCTCTAAGACCTAAGTCAGTCTCTGACCAGTAAGCACACTGTACATGAATAAAATGTTATGTACTTCTAACATAAAATTAGAATAGAGTAATTTTTCTGTTTCAAAAGAGAGAACTGAGAGTATAGTAAGAAAATATCACACTAAAGCAAGACTAAAGCCCAGCATTTTAAAAGCTAAGACCCAACATTTTGAAAGCTCAACCCCATAGCTTCATGTCAAGCATCTAGGGTATCTTCTGAATACAATAGATTTATATAATCTTATTTCTTTAACTTTGACATGTATCAAATATAGTCTATCTCTTGAAATAGCTAAATTCAGTGCCCCAAGCTGTATGAAAAGAACATCACGTTTTATACATCTCCAGCATACTGGAGTCACCAGTGAGACATATAAGTTTCACTTTCACAGCTTCATGTGACAGCCTTTCAAGACTCTTTATGGCGACTTTACCCCCACAACATATTTCCTTAGCTCTGTGGTATTCTGAATCTTCGACAAGGTCATATTCTATATACATGAAAGAAAAGCAACATACTGAGACCATTGTCACATTTTGCTTCCAGCTCAAGACATATTTGGTTCTTTCTGCCACCGTGACAGCAATATCTATGCCTGCCTTCCTGGCTGAATCTTGGACTTCTGTCCATTAGGCAGATGATTTTGTTTTCTTTTTGGTTGGCTGATAGTCATTTGTTTATTTTGTTTGCTTGCTCAGTAAAACACTACTAGGTCAAGAATAGTTTTACTTCACTCTCTTTTTTTTCCACAAATAAATTTGCCATTTTACAAATTGAAGGCTTAGATGGGTGGAATGATGTACTTAAAATATGTTTTCCTATTGTCCTCATGCAGAGAATATAGTTTTCTTTTTAAGGACTTCAAATTCTTTAACTATTACTGCTGCTGTTATTGTTTGGCTTTGCTCCTTTGTCTGCAACTTTAATTTCACTCTTTCATCCTCCCTGGATGTGCTAAATGTTTTCTCAAACTTTTCTGCTCTTTTTTATCATTGTAATCTGACTGATGGCAGTTACCGTCAGACAACCTAAATGCTATATTCTCTTTAAATGTCCTTCACTAGAAAATTTAGTGCATTGCTTTTGAATTCAGTGTCACTCAAGTCTTCAGAACACATGAACAAAATAGAGGCTCTGCCAACCTGTGACATGGATGACCTATAGCTTACTTGCCTGACGGGGTCCTTCTTTTCTTCTGAAAGCTCATGAGCATAATATATATATATATATATATATATATATATATATATATATATATATATACATATATATATATCCTTCCTATCAGCATTTTGTTTTCCAGCCTCCCATCAGAATGGACCATTGAGCTTTGCTTCCCTAGCTCACAACTCCAAATTCCTCCACATTCACCACCACTAATCAGTTCCAAATGTCTATGACAACATAATTCATAATTGCATTTATTCCAGAAATAACCCCATTCCTTGGTACTATTTTGCTGTAGTAGCTACTTTGCTAGGTTCTGTGAACAAATATATAATGAGAAGATTCTTAAGAAGGAAAGAAAGAAAGAAAGAAAGAAAGAAAGAAAGAAAGAAAGAAAGAAAGAAAGAAAGAAAGAAAGAAAGAATATTTTATGGCATATTTTCATGGGAGATCAGCATTGCATTATGTGTTCTAGTGGTGTCTTGACTTCCCAAAGGAGCATTATCAGTTGGGATCCAACTGTTTACACACTTGAGTTTGTGAATTGCATTTACATTCAAAGCATATAGTAGATTAAAACACTAAAAATACTTTGTCAATACTGAAGTCTTTCTTGAAGAAGTATCTAAAAATGTCCATCACTTACAACATATGTTTGGATTTCAGATCTTTCTACTAAATACAAGTGAGTCTCAAAGGGGGTAAAAAATTTCATTCTTCTACTATATCCTAATAAAAGAAGTACACACAAATAAGTACAAAAAGAATTGAAAATGTTGATTCATTGTATTTATAACAGCTATATTTTTCATTTTTATAAGAACATGTTTTATTTKTTCTCTCAGTAACAGTTTTGTTAAATATAAAATATAATTATATGTGGACAAATAATTAAATTGGAAATAGGCTGAACTTAGGGCAGTTCAGTTAGTCTTACTACTCAGAAATATTTAATATTACTATTAAGACAAGTTCCTAAGGCAAGAGACCAGGCAAAGAAACCCGAGGGAGCAAACAAATAGGGACCACAGTGATTAATTTAATGATTGTTCCTGTTCTTGCAGAAGTGAGGGATGGGCAAGTCAGGGAAGAAACTATGAGGTAGATGCCTCACTGGACTGTGGCAGGAGGGATTTTGGCACTGACTGGGAAACTTGGTGAACCTACTCCACATACCTTAGACATCAGTAGAACGGACATGAATGGCCAAATTTTGCACTGAAATTAGTAACAAAAATACTATGGCAACGACAAGAAAAGGAAAAGAAAGAAAAGAAAAGAATATATGAGTTATTCATGGTGATTCACTGAATGTATGGGGGGAATGTTAGAGCAGTGGCAATCCCAGAAGACCACGGAGCTGTTAACTTAGTCTTACTCTATGACCTTTTCAATATAAAAATAAAATGTTAGCAATGCTAAATATAAAAATAATAGCATACACAAAAAATATTCTTAAACAAAACACTTGACCTTGGGATCTTCAGAAGAAGGTCATATGAGGCAGTACTGAGGTCATTTCTCAAAAGAAGGTAAGTAGATAACAGAACAATTATCCCTAAGTTAGGAATAAAGAAAAATAGACAATACTTTGCTAAAGATATACCAGGTGAATCTAAAGAGAATACATCAGAAATTGAACACACAAAAGGTTCCACCATTTAGAAAGTTATTCTCAATTTATTAAAAGCACATGCATGTTCATAAGGTGCTTTCTGTGTGCTAACGCTATTGTAAGGACCATGGGAGAAAAAATGAATTAAGAGGTATTATTCCTTCCAGTATTGAGTGACTTTAGAGCTGGTTACAGTGATCTGGGAGACACACAGACAAGAATTCATGGTAAAATAGGGCAGAAGACAAAGACACAGTAAAAAATAGAAAATACTTGTCACAGTAAAGTCAGAAAAAAAAAAACTTCAGAAGACAGGAAAGATAAAGTGTTCCTGCACAGGGTTGGGAGTTTCTATTGTTAAATATATGTACTCCTTTATTATTTTGTAATCACCATCTGACTGAAACTATGACTGAAGCTTGTATAGCTCAAGCCTTGTGTTAGAGTAACAATGTGTCTGACAACTGGAGAAACATCAGCAATCTTAATAAATTAATAAATAACTGAAATTCACAGGTTTTGCGTGGATTCTTGGATAATTACTGGTACTTCCTCAAGAATGAATTTGATTTTGAGGAATAGGAACATATAAAAAGCACAGTATACATTTCAAGACAGTCAGACCCTTAAGGGTGTAACTCAGTCTTCCATAAGTCATCGTTGACATTAATGAAGAAGTTAGATGACTAAAACAAGCAAACAAAAGAATGATCTCTTGATACATAAAAATGTAACAACCACATAATAAATACAGGAAGTGTTCTGTAATAAACATTAATATTTGGAAAACAGTAAACCATGAGTGTAAAGGAAACACATATCTTATCCCCTGGACACACACTATAACAGAAGAATATCTTTGGAGTTTTGTGGTTATTTTATAAAATACTATACACAGAGTTATCTGAAAAAAATCCTTATATATTGCTAAGTACTGAAAATAAAAAAGTCCTGTATCAACAGAAGTGTCAGCACAAACTCATAGAATCAGGAAGAATGCGCAAAGGCAGATTCATCAACAATGTTAAAATTCACAGGTCACACTTCCTCCTTCTAAGCTCTCAAATCATTGCTGCTACAAGCATCCTGACACTGCAGGATATTTTTTAACAGATCAATAGTGATAAATAAATGAGATTGGTGAGTAAAGCCAGGACTCTAATCTTTCTGTTGTATAAATTCTAAACATAGTAGGCTCTCAGACATTCATGTAGTCCTCTTCACGATGCCTCTCCTTTTATTCAGGATGAAACAGGCATGAAGAGATCAGGTGACTGACCCAGGCTCTAAAGATATCAGCTGTCCTAATTACCAGGTGAGGGTTCAGAATATATGAACACTTAACGAATAAATGTTCACAAGTGAGGAAATGTATAACCATTCAGTAGTTAAGCTATGGTGCCTCAGTAGATCTGTGTGACCAGATAATCATAGCCAGGTAAATTTTGGATCCCTAACAGACAAAGACTACTAGGAGAGAGAAGTCAACAGCAGACCTGGAGGCCAAGCAAAGGAATGTGACACAGGCCAATTGTTTAAGTATGCATGATTTGAGCACCATACACAGGGAGAGCTAAGTGTGCCTAAGAAAGAAGAGCCCAACTGAATGGCTCATTAAGTAATACCATGGAAGACAAAGGTATCCCAAAGAGTCCCTGACAGCATGAGGACCAAAACAAAGAAAAAGTTAATCAGATCAGCCAGATTCTCATCCATTCAATCCCATATCTACAGAAGATTAGCTACTCATTAAGTCATCGCCCTGGATTTCTACCTAATTCAGAAGTCTCTAGAATCTTAAATCACCTTCAAAATTTTCTCTTTAAAGCTAAAGCTATTTATCATTGAATAAGTGGATCTCAGTCAACAGAAGGTAGCTTAGAAATTATAAAGCTCACAACCCCATTCATGCAGATCTATCCATTACATTTCTGGGGGAGGGAAAAAGACATATGGGACATCTGGGGGGTGGGGAAACCAGAAAAAGGCAAATGAAATGTAAATAAAGAATATATCCAATAAAAAAATAATAAAATTAAAAAAAAAGAAAAAACAAAAAACAAAAAACAAAAAAAAGTCCCTAGAAGGCATCTCTTTACTTTCACGTGGGAAGTCTAGGGCAGATATTCTTTTATTATTGAAGACTTTATGCTATATAAGTGCTGAAAACTATGATGACTGTGTCTCTGCTTGCCTACTGTTGTGTTAGGAGTACAATCACAGACACAGATATTCATTACTCATTTGTCAAACATGATCTGCAGACACTCTCTTGCTTATCTGTTCCTATGATGGGGTATGTGGTAGTTTGAATGTTTGTTCCAGGAAGTAAATATGCACTATTAGGTGTCCTGGGTGGAGTAGGTGTGTCACTACCTTCATCCTAGCTACCTAGAAGCCAGTCTTCTGTTTACCTTTGAAACAATATATAGAACTCTCAGCTCTTCTTACATCATGCCATACTCCCTCCTTGATGATAATGGACTGAACCTCTGAACCTGGAAGCCAGCCCCAATTAAATGTTGTCCTTATAAGAGATGTCCTTATAAGATACTTTGGTTATGGTGTCTGCTCACAGCAATAAAACCCTAACTAAGGCAGGGTAGAAAATTCCAAAGTAATGCTCAAGTTGTGCATCACAGGCAGAACCCACATCAGCACCTCACATGTCATCAGGATGTGCATACTATTTCTTTCTATATCCCATTTTGAGATAGTAATGTCTCTTCAGGATTTCCCTGATAAATTGAAACTGAAAGCCAATTCACATTCTAACCATGCCACTTGATATTGAAGATTTCACTTTTAGACAAGACCTCAGTAGACTTAAGCACTTCATGTGGCCAGGTAACACCACAAATGAGCCTTGGTTTGTTCTTCAGCAGCTCTGTGGTGACAAATAACAAGAACAGTTTGGGCATCTAGGTCATTGGATTTCTTTGAAAGATGTCCAGAAATGAGTTCACTATGAACCACTTGTCTGTCAATCATGTTGACATAAGCATCTCTTCCATTATGTCTCCACTTTCAATCATCCCAGTGATTATATTTTTTCTAAAAGATGTCTCATTCTGTAGTCATAAAATATTGGCTATCAACATAAATGATCAGTCCATAACTTTCTGGCCAATTGTTTTTAAATTCGTTCCATCATGAGATACCTCTCCATTGAGAGTAATTAAAACTATTTGGCTGCATGGTTCATGGAATTTTTCAAATTTTGAAATAGACATATCTATTTAATCTCCCACAGTGCACACAGACACCAACTTATTTGTTATATAACCAGGTATCGGGGTCTGGAATGTCTGCATAGTTTCCAACTCCCTTCCTATATTGAACTCTACCAAGAGTTCATGATGTTTTGCTGAGGATGCCAGTCTTAGCTGAATCATAGTCAGAACCCCATTAATATTATGCAGCATGTGGTTGTCAGGTGTCGGGCACAGTCAGCCTTGATGTACAAAAGATGACCTGGAATATCCATGGTGCATCCTTCTGCTGTCCAGGTTTTTTCCTGGACGACAAACACTAACAACCTTGGTAAAACTTGTTTTTATCCTTCAGGATCCGTCTTTGTCCCTGGAGCAGAGGTTAGTTGAGGCAGCTTCTGTTTTCTTGGGGTATGGCTGATGCTCATATAATTTGGGAAACTGCAGATTTCTAAGTTATTTCCTGTTAGAACTCTCAAACTCCCCTAAGGACACTGTCACCTGACCAGCAAATGTCAAGCATTACTCTGGGTACTTTACACTTATTATCTAAATTATTTCACTTCATTATAAGATAGGAGCTATTAAGAAACACATTTTTGAGATAAGAAAAGTTTCCAAAAATCTCTTAAGAAAGCAGCAGTACATGAGAACCACAGAAGACTCTTTGGTGTATGCTGTATTCAAACTATAATGTTTCACTAAATGTAACAATTATGTATATATTATGTAATATGTGTTGTATTACATAGTATAAATAATTATACTAAAATATATTACTTATTTATCACTATTATAATGGCTTTAAAATTATTGAGCTGAAAAAGTGCATACTGCTTTTCCATAGATCTAAAATTGGTCCTCCAAATTATTTCTTACTCAAAGTGTGCCATTAATGCTGGTTTTCTGACTAATCTCATTGGAGGAGAATTTATATCAAGCTTTCAAAAAAATCTTTAAATTTTTTAAAAAAATTTAAAGGGCCACAATCGTGAAATTAATGACATCACCAGTCCTTGAAGGTAGTATTTAAATCATAGGAGTCAGGAGACAAAGATTTTAAAATAATGCACTAGCAATTTAAACTTAAAAGTCTATTTGTTCTCTCTAGATGCCTTGAACTTTCCCATTTTCCTAAAATAACTCCATTAACCCAAGAGCAATGCTTGTATAAAAGATTCAGACCAATTAATTAGAAAGTTTCTCATGACTACATTGAAAACAAAGAAGTTTAGAGGTCAATATATCGCTTTTAAGATATTCTCTGTTCAAGATTGACTAGAAGTATTTCCTATTGTGTTTAGGGGATTTTAGTGTGTGTGTGTGTGTGTGTGTGTGTGTGTGTGTGTGTGTGTGTGAAGTAAAGCTGGTCCAGTTCTCATATTCTTCTGTCTCCCCCATTTTCTAGTTTGCAGTGATTAAAAATAAAAACTTCTACACCTAGCTTTTTAAATTTAACAATAACTTTTTATTGTTTTCTAGAACATCCTCATTAAGAATATATACATACATATATATGTCATATTTCTGATAAATTTGGAATGTTTCATATTTTACCATTTTCCCACTTAGCCTCATTCTTTCTTAAATTAGTATTAAGAAGAAAATGATGTTCTCCCCAGAGAAATGATTACTCTGCATGGGGTTTCCAAAATTATTGCTAACACCCAAGTCGGGTTGGTAACTGGCAAGAATAATTCTAGCTTTGACTGTCAAAAGTAATGAGTGTTCAAGGATGCAGTCCACACATACCTTCTTGTTTTGCGGAACTCAGCTGACCTCTCTAGTTTGACTTTCCAAGTTTGAATTCACTACTGCTTTTGCGCAATCTGGTGATTTAACTTGTACAGCTTTGATCCATATCTCCCATTTCTTCTACTCTCACCCTTTTATGTGGGTATAAAATGACCAGTGAAAACACTCTTGTGGAGCCCACCATCTGGATGAGTCCCCAGACTTTGAATTCTTGACTAGTCACCTGTTCTGCTACTGGGAAGGAACTGTGTGTATTCAACTTATTGCTTGCTCACTTTTTTTGTCTTCTTCTTGATATAGTTCATGTTCCATTAGGTGCTAAATGTGCTCTATTAGAACATAAAAGAGGTCACGGGTAGAGAACCAACAGACGGGCCCAGGTAAGCAGACTTAATCAGAGACTACCATCTCTCGGGTGGAAACCTGCCAGGCTTTTACCTGTAGCCAGGACCTGGGAGGCCCACCGGGCCTTGCACCAACTCAGTTGGGGGCCCCCTGCCCTGTGGTCCTTCCAGCACTCGCAGCAGTGGTCTCCATTTTGCCACCAGGTCACCGGTATAGAACGAACAGGCAGGCCCAGGTACGCAGACTAAATCAGAGACTAACATCACTTGGATGGAAAACTGCCAGGCTTTTGCCTGTAGCCAGGGCCTGGGCAGCTAGGCAGGCCATCTGTATGCCAACCAAGTCATGCACCAACCCAGTTGGGGGGGTCATCTGCCCTGCAGAGTGATCAGCACTTGGATAAGGTCCCTGCAGCATCCTCCATCTGTGCACCCTGAAGGAGCAGACAGGCAGCACCAGGTTCACAGAGACAACCCGAGTGAAGCATTGCTTGGGGCAGGAAGCATTAGGGATCCAAGGGCACCCAAGATGAAGGTAGCACACCAGCAATCCTAACCAAGGGGAACCCTGACATCCAGAGGTGCAGAATTACCCTTAAAGGCTCACAGGAGGTTCAAACACCAGCCAATGACAACAAGGCCAACTAACACCAGAGATAACCAGATTGCAAAAGGCAAATGTAGGAACCTTACTAACAGAAATCAAGGCTACAGGGAAGCATCTGAACCCAATTGTCCAGCAACAGGAAGTGCTGGATACCCCAACACATCAGAAAAACAAGATTTGGATTTAAAACCACTGGTCAGGATGCTGTTAGAGGAACACAAGAAGGACATAAATAAATCTCTGAAAGAAACACAGGAGAAAATGGATCAAAAGTTAGAAGCCCTTATGAGGGAAACACAAAAATCAATTAAAGAAATTCAGGAGAATACAGGTCAAAAGATAAAAGCCAATAGGGAGGAAATGCAAAAATCACTTAAAGGAATACAGGAGAACTTGGGTCAACAGGCAGAAGTCATGAAAGAGGAAAAACAAAAATTTCTCAAAGATCTACATGAATACACAAACAAGCAAGTGAAGGATATGAGCAAAACCATGCAGGACCTAAAAACAGAAGTAGAAACAACTAAGAAATTATAAAGGGAAACAACTTTTGAGATAGAAAACCTTGGGAAAAAATCAGGGGCCAAAGATGCAAATATCAACAACAGAATACAAGAGATAGAAGAAAGAATCTCAGATGCTGAAGATACCATATGAACCACGGACTCAACAATCAAAGAAAATGCAAAATGCAAAAAACTTGTAACCCAAAACATTCAGGAAGTCCAGGGCACAATAAGAAGACCAAACCTAAGGATTATAGGTATAGATGAGAGTGAAGATTTACAACTTAAAGGGCCAGCAAATATCCTCAACAAAATTATGGAAGAAAACCTCCCTAACCTAAAGAGGGAGATGCCCATGAATATACAAGAAGCCTACAGAACTCCAAACAGACTGGACAAGAACAGAAACACCTCCTGTCACATAATAATCAAAACAAAGAAAGAATATTAAAGGCAGTAAGAGAAAGAGGCCAAGTAACATATAAAGAAAGACCTATAAGAATTACACCAAACTTCTCATCAGAGACCATGAAAGGTGGAAGATCCTGGGCAGATCTAATACAGACTCTAAGAGAATACAGATGCCAGCCAAAACTACTATACCCAGCAAAACTCTCAATCACCACAGAGGGAGAAACCAAGATATTCCATGAGAAACCAAATTTAGACAATATCTTTCCACAAACCCAGCCCTACATTTTGCTGCTTACAGGAAACACATCTCAGTGTCAAAGACAAACACTACCTTAGAATAAAAGGCTAGAAGACAATTTTACAAGCAAATGGTCTCAGGAAACAAGCCAGAGTAGCCACTTACTCTGCTGGGTCTGTGTGACCTTTGCCTTGATCCTTTCCCTCTTCCCCTTGGAGCTATTTGTTCTATCTCTATTTGTGCCTTCCTAGGTCCATGTATTCAGAGTTTCTTTCTGCCCTCATGGAATCTGCAATATTGGAACCTTCTCCAAGGTTGATCCTCTTGTCAATCCCTTATGGATATACTGTTCTTGGCTCTTAGCTTCCTAACCTCCCTATGACAGAGTTCTTTATATGACCTTCCTTCTTTTATCCTTAAATTCTTTTTTTTCTAGGACTCAAAAATTCTTTCTCTTCTTTCTTTTTTAAAGATATATTCTGTATAATTGAGTACACTGCTGCTGTCTTCAGACACACCAGAAAATGGCATCTGATCCCATTACAGATAGATTTTGAGACCACCATGTAGTTGCTGGGAATTGAACTCAGGACCACTGGTCAAGCAGTGTTCTTATCCACTCAGCCATCTCTTCAATCCCCCAAATTTTCTTACAGCCATATTTTCTTACTGAAAATATCTTGGCCTTAGTATACCTTGCTTGCCAAAGATGGCACACTCAAGTTCCAAGTTCTCACAGATTGAAACTGTTAGTACCTAGATCCGTGACGTCATATAGGCGACAATTAGCACCTGTTACCAAGGCAACAGCCACCATATAC
>BDUI01000032.1:1188916-1200938 GCA_002335545.1 Apodemus speciosus | reverse complement strand
TCCTCAACAAAATTATGGAAGAAAACCTCCCTAACCTAAAGAGGGAGATGCCCATGAATATACAAGAAGCCTACAGAACTCCAAACAGACTGGACAAGAACAGAAACACCTCCTGTCACATAATAATCAAAACAAAGAAAGAATATTAAAGGCAGTAAGAGAAAGAGGCCAAGTAACATATAAAGAAAGACCTATAAGAATTACACCAAACTTCTCATCAGAGACCATGAAAGGTGGAAGATCCTGGGCAGATCTAATACAGACTCTAAGAGAATACAGATGCCAGCCAAAACTACTATACCCAGCAAAACTCTCAATCACCACAGAGGGAGAAACCAAGATATTCCATGAGAAACCAAATTTAGACAATATCTTTCCACAAACCCAGCCCTACATTTTGCTGCTTACAGGAAACACATCTCAGTGTCAAAGACAAACACTACCTTAGAATAAAAGGCTAGAAGACAATTTTACAAGCAAATGGTCTCAGGAAACAAGCCAGAGTAGCCACTTACTCTGCTGGGTCTGTGTGACCTTTGCCTTGATCCTTTCCCTCTTCCCCTTGGAGCTATTTGTTCTATCTCTATTTGTGCCTTCCTAGGTCCATGTATTCAGAGTTTCTTTCTGCCCTCATGGAATCTGCAATATTGGAACCTTCTCCAAGGTTGATCCTCTTGTCAATCCCTTATGGATATACTGTTCTTGGCTCTTAGCTTCCTAACCTCCCTATGACAGAGTTCTTTATATGACCTTCCTTCTTTTATCCTTAAATTCTTTTTTTTCTAGGACTCAAAAATTCTTTCTCTTCTTTCTTTTTTAAAGATATATTCTGTATAATTGAGTACACTGCTGCTGTCTTCAGACACACCAGAAAATGGCATCTGATCCCATTACAGATAGATTTTAAGACCACCATGTAGTTGCTGGGAATTGAACTCAGGACCACTGGTCAAGCAGTGTTCTTATCCACTGAGCCATCTCTTCAATCCCCCAAATTTTCTTACAGCCATATTTTCTTACTGAAAATATCTTGGCCTTAGTATACCTTGCTTGCCAAAGATGGCACACTCAAGTTCCAAGTTCTCACAGATTGAAACAACTTTTGCAACTGCACAGCAAACATTCCCAAATTCTCTTTTCTCTAAAGTTTTAATTTCCACTCTTACATCTTTCATATAAAATGTACAGGAAAAGGCTTATAGTTTAAATCTATACATAAGACTTTTCATTTTCTACAACATTTTATATGTGATTCAACTCTGGCTTAAAACATACTATGTATGTACTGTAGACTAAACTGTAGTTTAAGAAATAAATCTACTAGGAAAACATGTTTAAATAGCAGCCATGTGCCTTGCCTCCATCTTAGCTGATAACCTCATCAAGATGTAAACAGCCATATGATTGGCAGCCATCTTTACTAAGGCTAAAGAGTACATGCCATGTTACTTCACAATCTTAAGATGACAATGTGGTATAAAGCAATAATAATGGCATAAAGCAACAATTATAAAATTTCTCAGTCCTACTGAGCCCTTTGGTAATAATCAAATCTTTTTGTAGACTAAAGAAGCAAGTCTGCAAAATATTTTAGATTACTACAGAAATATGTTTAACTCTAGTTTACTATATACTCTATATGATGATGGAATTTTAAGGTTATAGAGGTCTATTCACATTAACAAAAGCTAACTTGGAGATTCATACCTAATTACTCTTTGTCTTTGCTAATTGTTCAGCACCATTCTTCTAGAAACAACATCTATTTCACAAATAAGGTATATTTTATAAATAAGATGTTTGATTTTTAAGGCTAAACCTATCAAAGATAAATCTGCAAAATTCCTATCTTACAAAAGCTACTAACTTATTGTAAACTGTAAAGATCATTAAGACTTGCAAGTTAATAGTCACCTTATAAATGATCAAACTCTATAATGGGTTCAGAACTATAGTTGTGGTCATGCTAGGTACTGATGTGATTAATTACAGAAATAAGCTTTATTTAGCCTCATATATATGTTTTCAAAGTTAAGCCTAAAACAAGTAAGTAAACCAGGTACACTTAATAAATGGTCCTCAAACTTTTCAGTGATGATCTAAATATGATATTTAAAGTGCTTAATAAAAAAGCTATTGATGATGGAAGTGCCAGCTCCCAGCAGCACCCCTAAAATGTCCTCAAAGAAGATGATGAAGCACGGAAGAAGTACAGTAGAAGCTTGTCTTAAACGTGGCAAAACTGGACATGGGGTGAAAACTTCCCTTCACCTCACTTGCTGCCAGGACCTTGTCCAAACTGGGGGCAAACAGGACACTGGAAAATTGATTGCTCCATTTTTCCTAGACAAAATAGACCAGTCCTCCCACGTTCCTACTCCACAGGAAAGTCTGGGATCTTCTAGACCTGTCAGCCTAAGACTGATGCTATCCTGGGACTCCTTCCCCCAATGAACACAGAGGACCCAAGAGTGGTGGTCCAGATAGCTGGTAAATCTCTTCCATTTTTAATAGATTCTGGAGCTGTTTGCTATATACTTCCTGCTTACTCACTTGACATTTACTATTCTCAGCTCTCTAATGGTGTTGATAACTAGGCAAATGATAGTTCTGTCAGTTCATCAGTAGCAACCAAGGCTTCTCCTGCCTTCTCATGTTCTCTTCATATGTAAAATTCAGGGTTCAAGCCTCACTATCCCAGGCCTCCAGCTGAGACAGACCATTTAGGTTGCTACCAGACTCTTAAAAAAGAAAAACTCACAAAAGAGCTTTTAAAGTAAAATTTTTCTCTTTCTTTATTTAGAATAACTTGTTTTATGATGACTGCTTTCTGCAATCAACCACCTGTGTCTCATGGAATATAATTGAACTTTTAAAAAGTGATTTAAGATACTTAAAAAATAAAGAAACCACATCAGATTTCTTTTTCTCACTATGCTATTATTATGCTATCATTTCAAAGTTCAAACTTTTAACATTAATCAACAGTGTTCTAATAATCTATTAATCTAGCTCTGGTAAAGCATGGCTAATGGTATCATACTCACATGCTGAATTTTCTTTGGTTGTCTTCTAAGTATAGTAATATATAAAAAGTGCTTCTCATTGTAATAAAAGCATCTGTTCAGTCTCTACACCCAGTCTTCTGGTTAGAGGAAAGAGTGTTCATGCTTTTAACTCAAAATCATTTTCATGTCCCCAAATATTTACTATGAGTCAAAAGCTTGAGTCTATTGATATTTCTACAAGCAAATTTTAATAACAAATACAATCAGTGATAATACTAGCATAGTGAAAAAATTGCCATTTTATAAATTTTAAAAAAAAAAAGATAGCCTAAAAGTTTCAAATTTACAACCTGGATAAAAAGTTTTACTCTAAGCTTCTTGACTTTACCTTCTCTCCCTATTCTATCTGTCCCAACTGATTTCAAATCAACTTGAGATTGTGCTACCTCCAGCTCCCGAGAATCCCTCAAAGTCTGCATCGTAGATGCTACAAAGTGACTAACATTAGATGGTCCAGCTTCAAACTCTTCCAAAGCAGCCTGTACCCTCTTAGCCCTAGATGGCCTTGCAGAGCCTGAACAGTGACTGAAACAGCCTGCTCTTCCTGGACTTGCACAACAGTCTAACTTCCTGGCTTTCCCTCCCCACAACAACAAAGCCCCAATGTCAACAGAAAGTAGTCATAAAGAAGATTACACCATTACTCCTTATCATTTATTTATTATCAGTATAAGACTGGAGTGTTAGGTTTCAAACTTGGGACAAACAGCTGAGGTACTTATTGAACATATCAAAGAGGGCTTAGAAGTTCAGTTCTCCCAGGATCCTTTAGTCCCCACCTACTAAAGGGTATGACTGATGCAAACACAATAAAATTTTCTCCAACATTTTTTCTGTTGTTGGTGGTGATATTTGTTTGTTTGTTTGTTTGTTCATTTTGTTATTCAAATTTATGATCATGCATCTTCTTCCTGTTTCCTGTCTGTCCTGTTGTGTATTACTGTGTAACGGAAATTTAGGGAAGGCCTACTACAGATACCACACTATTGGGGAAATTGAGATTTCCCCCTTAAGATTCTTACCCTTGTTAATAAAATAATTAAAGAACATACTCAGAAGTTTGATTTCATTAGAATTAAAAAAAAGAAAAGAAAAAAACCAAACAAACACAAAAACTCCAGAGCAGGAAAGTTATAAATCTCAGCAGCTTCTCAGAAGAGGAAGATGAAAAGGAGGACTAAAGAAAACCATAAGGACTGTAAGCAGCCATTGTGTTCCGCAAGAGCCACACATGGTGGACACAGGACTGCATGGACAAAAACGGGAAGTCTATAGTGCCAGGAAAAAGGATAGAAAAAAAGAGGAAAAAAATGTATGTTTTTTTGAGTAAGGACTCAGAAACACAAGCAGGCTTTAGCTTGGGAGCAGGAAAAAAAGACCACTAAAGAGACTCAACAGACTAAAAGGAAGCCAAGTTATTTGTAGCAAGACAATAGAGAAGATGAGGCCTGGAGGGTATCTCAGGAATTGACTAGGCCTATCCACCATAAACTCAAGGGTGTCAATGCTCATTTAAAGGACTTAGCTTTGAGAAAAGAGTTCCCAGGACTTCCTGCTTTCCCAAGACTGACAAATATTTTTCCCTGTTCAGGGTACCAGCACACAGAGGTTGCTATACCTATGATCCAAGGGGATACAGCTACTAATCTAGCCTATGACTTGCTTTGGCAATGTCCATATGCTGCTGACTCTTGAACTCAGAGCAAATTTTGAACTTGGAATTTTGAACAATATTAAAAATGTATGGCCAACAACCCCTGGAATTGGCCTAAATAAATTATGCATTATAAGGTAGATAGGAAAATTTTGGAAGTCAGAGAAGAATGCTACCATTAAGGGGACATATTTGGGTATCAAGATGACAAGAAATAGAAATCTGAAGAGTCATCTTTACTGTCAACTTGAATAGACTTAGAAACTAGGTTAGCAAAGCACACCACTGCCTGTGTCTGAAAACATAAACCTTGTCCTGGATGTGTGGCACCCCACCCTCACCCCAGTAGGTGGGAAAACTAGGTGAAACATCAAGAGCTAAAATAATTCCCACTAAATTAGCCATTCTCTTTACCTCTCCTCCATGATGCAAGCTGCCACCACATGCTCCTTATTCCATGGATTAAATCTCTGAACCACAGTAAATCTTAGTCCTTTTAATTGGAAAAAAAATTACTGCAAGCTCACAGGAACATAAATGATAGAGATACTGGCACACTGTATGCCAGGATGTAGTTACTAAAAAATAAGTAACTATACAAAGTAGAAAGAAAGATATCCCAGAAACATAAGGTGAGTGAGTGGAACAATTGTAAGCCCCAAATGACAAATGTGGTCAAAATAAAGAAAATACATTATAGACACCAAAATTAAGAAACTTTGCTATACACAGCCGAAGTCCCTCCAAAATCTAAACCTGACAATGGAATTCTCAGCGCTCATAGGGAAAGGGGTGGGTATAGTTATCAAACACAATGGCAAATTAAAATGAATCCAGATGGTTGTGACTTGTTCAGCTCCCTTATGTGGGAAAGGAATATGAGTTAGAAAATGGAAGAGTTACACTAATTATATGAAGTTTGAAGTTTTACATATCTCTGAGGATACACCTTGCAGTGAACACTTGCTATGTGACCTCATAGTTGGCATTGCTTCTTATTCATTCCCTTCTCTATCTCCATGTTTCAAAATCCAAGGTATTTTCTCTCCAGGGACTCTAATTAATATTCCCTACACAGCCTATGGTAATGATTTTTCAGTCTTCCCTCATGAACACTTTTATTTTACCACTACTTTTGAAAAATTTTTAATTCACCATGGGACTCAAGCTTGGCGATTATTCAAATACTTTTTAAGTCTAATGCCTCACATTGTCTAACAGCTGCAATTTCTTGAGAAGTTAATAAATTATTGTTAATGTTGCATGAATTAATATATTTTTGCCTTAGATTCTTTATAATTTAAATTTTATATTTATCTTAAAATAATTCTATAGTAGAGCTAGTAGATTTTGTTTTTATACTTGTCTAATGTAATGAGTTTAGTTTCAGAGATCTTCACAAAACTCCAGCTTCCTTTCTTTTATCATTTTTGAAACATTTTCACACATGTTGGCTTCACTCACTCTTCCAGATGCTTTCTGTCTTTCTTCTTTGGTTATACACATGCACACATGCGCGTGCACACACACACACACACACACACACACACACACATGCACAGGCACAGGCACACGCACACGCACACGTGCACCTTTCTTTTGGTATCTTAACTTCTGTAGTTCCATGTTTATGTGCATTATTTTTGAAGCTGTCTTCTTTTGCTTTTAAATATAACTATTACATTCTTTGAGTTAAAATTTCACTTCCACATTTTCTGTTTACACGTGCCAGCTCTTTGGTTAATTGCCTTGGCAACCTCTATCATCTTGCACATAGTAGTTTGCATTGATTTAAAGTTTTAGCTTTCCTCCTGCATCAATCTATTTCAGGCAATTCCCATTGTTATTTTATCTTGGATACATTCCCTGGTATACAGATTAACTTTTAAGGAATTCTCTTCATTGCATACATACAGACACACAGACTATACATAGGGCTCTACACAACCATCCTTCAGATATTATTCATCACATTCACTTACTCACAGGTAGAATGCTAACAGATTATCTCTTCTTTAAGAAAATCTATATTATCAGATATTTTAGGACTTGGATTTTATAATCTTGTGTGTAGAACTATCAGCATATTGTACATATGATGTCCTCTCCTTCACTGAGAACTTTTACTGCAATTACTGACTTGCCAGTGAGGAGCTTTCTGAAATCCAACTGACTTCCATCTTTTGTCTAATGTTATATCTCTTGCTGTGGATATCTGTAAAGGAAATAGCCCTCACTGCTGGCATGACTTTGGATATATGTTATCCCCAACTCTGATTTTCATCTTTTCCTGTTTCCTAACCTTGTTCCAACATATGGTCCTCATCATAATATTAAATTTTCTATTGTTAAAGCAATATAAATTATTTACAGACTATTTTACCTTTTTGAAAATAAAAACAAAATCACTCAAAGATTTAGCTCCCCAAATAATTGTGGGTAGGTTGATATACAGTCCCTTGGGACCTTTCCTGAACATAAGCCTAGCTTTCTAATTTGTAGCAAAAATGGCAGGTCCACCTCTATGTAAACACTGGAGGCCATGCTTCCACAAAAGCATCTCCTGCAGGAGGACCTAATTGAGGACTGCCTGACAGACCAGGGATTGGTGGCCCAGACAATGCCAGCCAATGGGGAACTGCTGTTTAGAAGAGATGTTTTCTTAGGACCAACAGGGTATTGTGGGGGGGGGGGTATTAAAGGAGGTTGCAGCAGCATTGAGATAAGCTTGCTGAGGTGTGTCTCACCTGCTCCCATAATCTGTGTCATTGATTCTGTGCCACCTTACCTCCAATCCCCAAGAGCAGGTAGGTGAGTAGTGCAGGGCACAGGCAGAACTAATTGGTAAAGGATATCTTGATTTCTTTCTATCTATATATCCTGTATAATTTCTAAAAGTATATTCAGAGATTCTTAATAGAAAATAATACAAAATGATAACTAAAATAATGGCTGTGAATGTTTTGTGGTAATGAGCTGGTCAATGAAGGACACAAAATTGCACCACACAAAAGATCTCAAGAAAAATTTTGGGGCAATGGGTAATACAAAAAGCTGCCTCTGAGAGAGAATGAGAAAGAAAGAGAGCAGATTGTGAAGTTGTGGGCTTCGTAAAGGGAACATGCCAAGGTGAAGCCTCTTTATTCTGGAATCAGGGACAAGGTAGTTGATCTCAGTGTACTCTGAAGCTCCTCCTCCTGTTGAGGTTGATATGGAGGAATGGAAGTTACCTTGAGGTGGGGGAATAAAGAGATTGAGGTGAACTAGGTGAATCCAGTGAGGGAGACCCTCAAACTTAATGGCTGTGGGAGTTACAAAAATTACCTGGAAGGAGCCCTTCCATTAAGAGGAACGAGGTGAAAGCTTTTGGCCCAAAGGGGAGAAAAGATCAAGATCTCCAATGCTGATTAAAGGTGGATATGAGTTAGCATATAGATAGAGTAGGTGATAGTCAGTAGCATTCCATGGGGGGGGGGGCAGTGGAGGTAATATAGTAATGGATTAAGTAGGTGATCAGGGAGAGATGAGGATTTGGATAAAAGACTGGGACCAGAACCAATTTTCTAGACATGAGCTCAAATGGTGAAATTGAACAAGGTTACTTGGGAAAAGACAGTAGACTGAGAAGGACCAGAGGTAGGATCTTTACCCATTCTAAGTGAACTTCTTGTGAAAGTCTGACAAAAATATCAGGAAAGTTTGGGTGGGAATGGTACGGAATATGGAAATACCAAGGGATGTTGAAGGCTTTGGTTAGGGCTTGGGAAATCTGAGAGGTGAATTCAGGGACATAGTTTGACTAGTGGGAGGCTAAGATTCCAAGGTGTGGAATTATCTCCCAGAGGAGAAGGTTCAAAATTGTCTGATTCCTTTTATTGGTGGTAGGGAATGCCTTCACCCACCCAGAGAAGGTGTCCATCAAGACTAGTTAGTAAATAACACATTTAACTGTGGGCATATGGGTAAAGTCAGTTTGCCAGCAGGTTCTATGGAGTGAGTTGCTGGCATTGTAAGTAGAAAAAGGTGGTAACTGGAGTTGGGGTCTTATAGTTGATGTATTTTACAAGAGGCCATAATAGCCCTGAAAAAAAAAAGACATATTCTTAGGGGTAGGCTGCAGGTGGAACTTAACAAGGTCAGACAATGCTTGCTAGAACAAAAGCAGAGGTGTAGATAAGACAGAATTTGTGGAGTATCAGGAGATAATAGTGAAGATGTGGGTTGTAATAGGAAGATGTGCTGGGTCTGGTGAGAAGGATCTGGGTCTTCAAGGGTCATCTCTAGCTGACTTGTCACCTCAGTTATTTTCCTTAAAGATGATGGAACTGTCAGTCTGGTGGAACCATCAGTAGACATTTCGTATAGTTGTAGGGGATGGAAGGCTCTTAGCATGGTCATGATTTGATCTGATCTTGTTATTGATTATCCTTTTGTTAGTACTTCCCTCTCTTTCTAATGACAGTGTAATACAGGCAGATGTGAAAGGCATATTTGGAATCTGTGTAGTCATTTAGGGATTGTCCTTCTTCCAATTGGAAGGCACAGGTGAGAAGGGTTAGTTATGTTTTTAGATTCACAACTAAAGATTTAAGTAGCTGCTTGAGTGCATATGCAGGGTGCCCATTTCTGGATAGTATGGTCTAATTTTATGTTTGGACAGGTTGGCCTATATAGCTTGGTGAAAGAAACATATGTGAAATGCAACAGAATCATAGAGTCTGGCAAGTTAGATAAGTCTGTCCCCCTACCCGGACAAGAGGGAAGTGAAGGGGAGAGTGGGTCTCCAAAACTATCAGGATGGAGTAACTGGTCCCAGTGTCCAGGAAGAAAGAGATGGGTTGCCCTAGTATGCTAATGACTGCCCAGAGCTCTCTTTCATGCCAAGGGAACTCAGACCCATTTTGTTGTCCATGCCCAGGCCTATGAGATTGGCTGGAGGGTGATCTGAGTCTGATGTTCCAGTGCCTCAAGGGACAAAAGGTAGGGGGAAGTCAACAGCCCAATGTCTCTTTTGATAGCAGTTGGACATGGCCAGGTATATCAGGCAAGCCTGGGCCCATTGACCCTCCTTTCCACATCTAAAGCAGGGACTCAGTAGTCCTTGAGTTTTAAGGAAACAAGGGAGCCCAGGCAGTTGCTGAAGTGGGTTGAATGGCTTTGTTCAGCATTTGTTACTTTTGTTTATATGTTTTTTTTTTTCATCTCTCCCATAGTATACCTTAAAGGCCAGTCCAAAGACTTCTGCCTTTGGAGTTAGGGATACTTTCTCCAAACATGTAAGCTTGGACCTTATATCAGGAAAACTCTGGGAAAAGAAATAAGTCATGAGGAGTTGTTTACCCTGTAGGATCTGGGGTCTAGATTGGTTTACTGTAAGAAGGCCTTTGTAAGGCATTCTAGGAATTAAGAAGGATATTCATGCTTGTCCTGGATGACCTCTTGGAGTTTCTCATAGTTTATTGGTTTAAGGACAGCCTTACAGAGACCACCCAGGAGGCAAGTTATAAATTCATCTCTAGTTAGAATGTTCCCTGCCACAATTCAGAGTATTGTAGTTTCATTAGGGATCTCTCTTGGGATGCCCCAGCCCTAGCTGGGTGTTCTGAATTAATTTAGCAGATTTTGTTTGCATGTGCTCTAGCCTGTTCCCAAACTCATCTGTAATCTTTTGGAAGTAAGTTGTTAAAATCATATGTATGCCATGGAAATTGAGACTACAGGATTGGGTAATATATTAAATTGTTCAATGAAAGTAAAGGTGTCAGACTTCTAATACCATATGTATTTGGTTTTGGTTTTAGATTTGGGGGGGACTGGGGGTTCCTATTTGAGAGCATTCAGGTCATGAGAAGGGGACACGCACCCTGACCAAGCCATCCATTCTGGTAACCTCCAACAAAGGGAGAACTTGGGACAGGTTAGATCAGGTCAGGAGAGCTAGAGGTGGGTCTCACTGCAGTGTGAGTACAAGTAAGTGAGGACAGGAGGTTGTTGGGGGGTGCAGATGGAAGCATTACTAACATGGGTGTTTTCCTCATTTGCTTTCTATAGCTGTGATAAAGACCATGATCAAAAGGTACTTGGTAAGAGAAAGGTTCTGTTTGGTTTATACATACTGATTGTATCCATCACTGAGGAAAGTCAGGGCAGGAACTCAAGACAGGAACCTGGAGGCATGAACTGAAGCAGAAGTCATAAAGGAATGCTGCTTACTGGCTTGCTCCCCATGGCTCACTCTGCTTACATTTTATACAAACTAGGGCTACCTGCACAAACTGGCACCCTCCTTAGGAGTCACTTATCAAGAAATGACTCCAATCTGATGGAGACATTTTCTCAGGTGAGGTTTTCTTTGTTAGAAGACCCTAGCTTGTGTCAAGTTGACAAAAAAAAAAAAAAAAAAAAAAAAACTCACAAACAAAATTGAAAACAAGGGAAACTCCACAGCCTTCTGTGCATAGCCCACCAGGGCTTTTACTTCTGAGCACAGAGGTGATATCTCCAACTTCTCTCTGGAGGGGATGCAGCCAGGAGCATACAGAGCCTAAGAAGCAGCTGGGACAGAAGTCTTCCAGCCACCATTTGCACCAGAGAGCCAGGAAACTCCACAGCCTTCTGTGCATAGCCCACCAGGAGAGAGAGAGAGAGATCTCCCAGCAGTGCTTTCACTTTTGAAATCAGAGGAATAAGGACACAGGCTTACAGGCCCACAGGAGAAATGAACTCCAGCTAGTTGTACCAACTGGCACAAGATGGCAAAAGGCAAGCACAAGAAACCTACCAACAGAAATCAAGGCCACATGGCAACATCAGAAACCAGTTCTCCCACCACAGCAAGTCCCAGATACCCCAAAACACCGGAAACGCAAGAGTTGGATTTAAAATCTTATCTCATGATGCTGATAGAGGGCTTCAAGAAAGACTTAAATAACTCCCTTAAAGAAATATAGGAGAACATTGGTCAACAGATAAAAGCCCTTAAAGAGGAAACACAAAAGTCTCTTAAAGAAATACAGGAGACCATGGGTCAACAGGCAGAAGCCCTTAAAGAAGAAACACAATAATCCCTTAAAGAATTACAGGAAAACACAATCAAGTGAAGGAACTGAACATAACCATCTAGGATTTAAAAGTGGAAGTAGAAATAACAAAGAAATCACAAAGAGAGACATCTCTGGAGATAGAAAACCTTGGAAAGAATTCAGGAGTCAACAACAGAATACAAGAGATAGAAGAAAGAACCTCAGGTGCTGAAGATACCATAGAAAACATTGACTCAACAGTCAAAGAAAATGCAAAA
>BDUI01000032.1:1158581-1188316 GCA_002335545.1 Apodemus speciosus | reverse complement strand
TATGCAAAATTTTTCATGAAATAGTCAATTTTAATGTGTTTGTCTATATATTTCTTGAATTTTACCAGAAATATTTTCCATGTAAATCTTCAATGTTATCTGAAAATGTTTATAATTCCGCCTTCAATCAATCTTTATGCCTATTACTTTATCTATATAATTTCCATGATAATATTTAATTTTAACATGTTTTTCTATATATTTCTTCAATTTTTATCAGAAATATTTTCCATGGGAATTGTCAAGTTTATCAGAAAATGTTTATAATTCCATTTTCAATCATCTTAGGAATACATTTATGCCTACAATTATTAGATCTATATAAAATTTTCCATGAAAATCTTCATTTCTAACATGTTTTTCTACATTTTTCTACAATTTTATCAGAAATATTTTCCATGTAAATCTTCAATTCTATCATAAAATGTTTCTATCCCATATTTCAATTAATTTAGCAATGTTTTACATGTCTACCACTTTACTCATTAATTTTTCATGAAAATTGTCAATTTTAACATGTTTATCTGAAATATTTTCCATGTAAATTTTCAATTTTATCATAAAGTGTTTTTATTTCCCTTTCCAATAAATAAATAAAAACTGAAATCAAAACAAAAACAAAAACAAAAGCCTAAGCAGCACAGGTGCAAAACAAGGTCAGTTCCTGTAATCTAAAGAAGGAAGACCCTTCCTCCGATTCTTCGATAAGAGTCCCTAAGCTCTACCCACTATTTGGCTATGGGTACATGTATCTGGCTAAGATAGCTTCTCTGCGGGGCCTCTCAGAGGACAATATGCTCCTGTTTGCCAGCATAACAGAGAATTATTAATAGTGTCAGGGATTAGTGTTTGACCATGGGATAGGTCTCAAGTTGGACCAGTTATTGGTTGGCTATTCTCTCAGTCTCTGCTGCATCCCCCATGTGATGCCTGCAATTCTTGTAGACAGGATATATAGAAAAATAGGAGGAAGGATTTGGGCCCCGTGGTGGAGAAGAAGACCAACAGAATCAACTTACCTGGCCCCTTTGGGCTTTCAGAGTCTAAACCACCAACCAAAGAACATACATGGGCTGAACCTAGACCTTCCTACACATATATAGAAGATGTGCACCTTGATATTCATGTGAGTCCTGAACAACTGGAATGAGTGCTACATCCAAAGCTGTTGCCTATACATGGGATATATTCTAATAGCTGGGCTGCCTTGTCTGGCCTCAGTGGGAGAAGTGCCTAACCTAACAAAGACTTGATATGCCAGGATTTATGGATAGCCAGGAGCCCCTCACCTGCTCAGAAGGGAAGGGAATGAGGGGAAGAGGGGAAGAGGGGAGGAATATAGGAGGAGGTGACTGAAAGGTAGGCAGTGAGAGGTATGTAAAGTGAATAAGTAAAAAAAATAAAATTACATTAAAAAAAGAAAGAAGGTCTGTGGAGAGGGCTGATATCAAGTGTTCTGTGTGCCACAAAGGCTGAAAGAATGGAGCTAATCTTACTGTCTTTGTCTTAATCCATTCTGATTGACAGAGCCTTGCTGGGAAGGCAAGAGGCTCTAAAGCCACCTCTATACTCACCACAGATTATCTTCATCCTTCTGTGAAAGAGCACAGTCCTTCTAGGAAGATGAAGAGTGGTTCTGTTAAATCAAACATGAAGAGCTCCAAGCACTGAAACTATGAAAACTTTACTGCAGATAAAGTAGAAAAGATCTTTAGCCTAAAGCCAAATAAATAGATAAATACTTAAATATTAAATGGAGGATTGTAAAGGGCAGTTACTATATAAGTGAGAAGAGTACTTTAAAATGTTTGACATGCTCAGCAGGATATGAAAGAATCAGTCTTTTGGAAGCAGAAGCAAAAAGTTCATAAAGATAAAATAAAAGAGCTAGCTAGAGCTAGCTATTTAATCAATAGAGAATTATTTAAAATTGAAGGCATAAAAACAGAAGCAATAACCAGAACAACTGATGTGTTAGAAAATCAATCATTTCTACTCAATGTGAAACACGAGCATATGTGGAAAGTCTTTATCTCCTACTTAAACACAAAATCATGTGCTATATTACATTGATTAAATATAAACAATAGGATGTAAGTTTGAAGTTCAAAAGTAAAATTGAGCAATCTATAGTACCCGAAATGGAGAAGATGGTTAGTAAACTGTGATAGATAAAACAAATATGCTATAAGCATCTGATTTTGTCATGTCAAAATGCCTGGACTGAAGATAATTTTCTTGAGATGCCTGTTCTGGCCAGGAACATACTAAGAGACAGAAATGTGTTTCCTAAATAAAAAGTAAATAGAGTGAGAGTTATGTGTCCTGTACTGGCTGGTTTGGTGTGTCAGCTAGACACAAGCTGGAGTTATCACAGAGACAGGTCCTTCAGTTGAGAAAATGTCTCCATGAGATCCAGCTGTAAGACATTTTCTCAATTAATGATTAAGAGGGGGAGGCCTCTTGTGGGTAGTACCATCCCTGGGCTAGTACTCTTGGGTTCTATAAGAAAGCAAGCTGAGCAAGGCAGAGTATGCAAGACAATAAGTAGCATCCCTCCATGGCCTCTGCATCAGCTCCTGCTTCCTGACCTGCTTGAGTTTCAGTCCTGACTTCTTTTGCTGATGAACAGTGGTGTGGAAGTATAAGCTGAATCAACCCTTGCCTCCCCAACTTGCTTCTTGGTCATGATGTTTTGTGCAGTAGTAGAAACCCTGACTAAAACAATTTGGTACCAGCATAGTGGGGTCTTCCGTGACAACTTGATCATGTTTTGGGGATGACTATGGAAGGACTTTGGACCTTTGAGTTAGAAGAGCCATTAGGATCTTAAAAGCTCCGTGGAATGTTCTGTAGGAGCCTGTTAAGTTAATGTTGAGAACAGTGCAGAAGATAGAGGCCTGGCTTGTGAAATCAGAGGGAAAATTAAATACTCTAATCAGGGCAGTTTCTGTTTTGATTGTGAAGATTCTGTGGTTTTAGATAGCTGGGGCTGAAGAATCTGCTGTGATTAACAAGATACCAGAACTACTAAATCGAAACCTTTGCATTACTGGGACTATTGATGCTGGTTAGCTGGAGCTAAGACATTATCGGTGATTAAGAAGAGACCAGCACCTTTGTGGTGAAATATTCTGGAAAGTGTTTTCTGAGAGCACAGAGTCTGTTCTAGAGATAGCCAAGGTTGTACCTTGTGCTGTGGCTGGACTTGGTAATTTGTAAGAGTCACCCAAGTGGTACTATGTTTGAAGGCATGAAGGGGTTATGAAGAGCAGCTGAGGCTTGGCACTGTGAGAGGCCATGGAAGGACATTGGTGAAGGTGCTGCTTCAGTTGCAATTGGTGTCCCAGGCCTAAAGGGGTCATGCAAAGGAGTTGAGGCTTGGTACTATGAAGAGAGCCTATGAGAGGCTATTGGTGAAGTTTAGTTACAGCAGAAGACAGCAGTGTTTTGGAGATGCCAGAACTATGAGATGATGACCAAGAACATCAGCAGCAATGGAGTACAGGCAGCTGTAGCCCAGAAGACAAGGTGTGTGCAACAAAGGGCAGAGCTGGAGAAGTGACCCAAGCACTTGGATGAGTCTAGAAGATAGTGAGTGGATCCCAGACATTGGACAGCTAAATTTGATTTTGATTTTGATTGTGACTGTCCTGATGTTTTTTCCTCTTGAAGTAAGAAAGTATTTTAGTGGAGCCCACAGTTAATTTTGAATTTTGAAGACTTTGAATTTTAAAAGATATTGGATATTTTTAAAAGATTGAATTTTTAATATGTAAAGACTGTGGGACTTTTAAAATTATTTAGATCTTGGGGATGAATAACAAAATAAAGGTTGAGGCTTAATAGTGATGTGCTTGTGTGTCAAGTAGACAAGGCGTCAATTGTACTGGCTGGTTTTGTGTGTCAACTTGACACAAGCTGGAGTTATCACAGAGACAGGTCCTTCAGTTGAGAAAATGTCTCCATGAGATCCAGCTGTAAGGCATTTTCTCAATTAATGATTAAGAGGGGGAGGCCCCTTATGGGTAGTACCATCCCTGGGCTAGTACTCTTGGGTTCTATAAGAAAGCAAGCTGAGCAAGGCAGAGTATGCAAGTCAATAAGAAACATCCCTCCATGGCCTCTGCATCAGCTCCTGCTTCCTGATCTGTTTGAGTTTAAGTCCTGACTTCCTTTGGTGATGAACAGCAGTGTAGAAGTATAAGCTAAATCAATCCTTTCCTCCCCAACTTGCTTCTTGATCATGATGTTTTTTTTGTTTTTTGTTTTTTGTTTTTTTTTGCAGGAGTAGAAACCCTGACTAAAACATGTCCATTCTCAAATTCCATAAGACCATTCACTGAATTTGTAATAAGGACACAAGTGATTCTCATCTCCATGGCCATGGAAGAATGTAGCCTGAAGAAAATATAAAACAGAAACGTATTTACCATGTACAAATTTGCCATTTGCCTAATGTGTGAAACTTGAATCTACAATATTATCCTAAAAACTTGAAAGATAATTTTTCCATTCAGGCCATTTAGTCATCCACTAGAAAGAAACTTTCATTTTAAAGAGCTTATGGTACACTTTTCTGCACTCACTGATAAACAGATGAACTACTATCTGGAAGATGAAAAAAATCGGAAAACCTACATCTCTTTAATCATTTTATGTAAACCAAAGAAAATATAAAAACATACTCAAAACATTCACAGATGAAAGTCATATAACCCTAATTTAGGAAAAGTCAATGAATAATCATGAAAAACGAGAACATGTGTACAAAATGAAAATTCAGAATTACATGATGAATTTCATTATAATTTACCACTCAAAGTTTAAGGTGATGTACTGAACTAACGAAGGAGGAAACTGATAAAATAACAGATAACTGTAAAGAAATCACCAAACATGCAGAATAGCTTGATAAATGGAATGGAAAATATGAGTGGTCAGGTATAAGGGATGAGATGACCTCATTATTTTTAAGACAGTTCTGTGATAAAACGTCAGAAAATGAAGGGTAAATAATCCTTGAGAAGACAGAAATGAAAAGCTTTTCAGACTTGAAGTAAATATGAGCACACTGATTTAAAAATCTTGTCAAATCTTGAGTATGATAATTTGGAAAATAATCACCATGTAGAGTGTCATACCATGATTAAGCTTTGGAACATCACAGACAATGAGGAAATACTGTAAACCTAAAAAGATAGATGTCTCTTCCCAGTAGTGATCAGCTAACTTCTTGTGAACAAGAACATTCCCTCTTTAGCCAGTAACATGAGTCAACATTCCCTTATTGATGAAGACAAGYAGCATCATACTTCTTTTCAAAACTCATTTCCATTGGAAATTAAGGGTAAAAACCTTCATAACTTCAGATATACAAACTTAGTAAGATGTCAGATGCTTACAGAAAGAATCATTGCAGAAGAGTGTGATGCATACAATGAAGGACACAGACTCCTCTGGTGAAAATATCTGATATAGTATAACGTTGATCTTGTTAGATGTGTGAAAACACAATTTAAAATGGTGGTTCTTAATGTGGAGTCCTTTTTTTCTCTGCAAAAGAAACTTTATTCAGCAATGACTGCAGATACTTTGATACTTTGGGGCAGCGAGTAGGAGGATATGAACTGTTGTCATCTAGTGGAAAGACAGTGAGTGAGCTGCTTAGTCCCCTAAAGTGATGAAATGGCACTCAGGTGATAAAATCATCACTATTAGGAAATCTGGTTCACATGAAGAGCACAGAAAACATAACTTTGAAAAAAAGAAGAAGCTTAAAAGTAAGAATGTTATCCAGTAAAGGCATGAATGAACAGAAGGAAGGCATGCCATACAAGAATGAAATGTTAGGAAGAACATCAGTGATGATACAAAGTATATGTGCTTAAAAGACAGATACTATTAAATTGAATAAAAAGAAATAAAATTAATCTACAGATACATTTAGGATTTAGTGATATAGAAAACTTCAGTGCAGAAGGATTGGTGTGATGTTATACACTTTAATCCAGATATGTGAGAGTGAGACTGAGAGGCAAAGGTAAGAGGATCATGAGTTTGAGGTACATTTGATCTATGTGATGAAAATTGTTCTCAAAGTAGTAATTTTCAAAAAAGTAAAAGTAAGATAAACTAATGTAAAGTGATACCAATCAAGAAAAATCAATATAGTAAATAAAAACATGTGAAACTTCCAAAACCACAGTCAAAGTTCATTTTTACAAGAAGTGACATGTTTAGCAGAAAGAAAAACATGAATGAGGTTGGAGATAAGTTGTAGATAGACTTGACCAGTTTGATCACAGACAAAGAATGAGTAATGAGAACCTGATTGTTCACTAATTTGACAAATAAGCATTTACGAGAATGCTGAGCACATTTGGGTTATCTGGGACTGTATCTCTCAGCCTTACAACTAATACCCCAGAATACTTCATATAGCGCCAAACTTGGACCAAGGCTTGCTTTGTGTCTTTTCAAATTGGAAACCAATACTTATCCCAATCCATACAGTGGGTACGGAAGGTGCTCAATTAACCACCACTGTAAGGACCTCTGCAAGAGCTCTTATTTCAGTAGACCAAACAAACAATAGAATTTTAGCCGAAATTTCTCAGACTAATCCATGGACCACAAAATAAGTACTGAAGACTGGATAATTACACTGCTCCTCTTTTTGTTTCAAACTCTCCTTATAAGCTTTAATACTTTCAATCTTAAACATCAATTTAATGAACTTTTAATGAAATTTTTAAAAGAAAACCAAATGTCCACTGTTAAAAGTTGATTGTGGCCTGGCAGTGGTGGCACATGCCTTTAATCCCAGCACTTGAGAGGCAGAGGCAGGAGAATTTCTGAGTTCAAGGCTATCCTGGTCTACAGAGCCAGGACAGCCAGGGCTACACAGAGAAATCCTGTCGTGGGGAAAAAAGAGAGAAATAAAAAACAAACAAACAAAAAGAGTAGATTGTGATTAAGGATATTTACTCTGAAATCCTTATACTTAATAATTAATATCTGAAATTACTTAAGTTACTTTAAGTTCAATACTTAATTATTTTCTGAGAGCCAAAATGATCCAGGAATTATTTAAATTTCCTCAGATTTATATATTCCAAAATAATAACATTTGTTTAAATGTATACAGAATTCTGCCAGGGTTGAAGAGAACATTTTCATGGTGCAGACCTGAGTGTAAGGTTGAATATTGTGTCATTATGCATGCAGACACCAGTGTACAGGACGGCAGTCAGCAAAGCTGTTAGAAACTCATGTGAGCAAAGTTGCTGAGTCATACATCTCTATGAGGTAAGCAACGGAGGATCAGAATGGGACAAAAATTGTGCAAATTTTAAGACAAGAAAACATATTCTAAAACTAATTTTCTCAAGTAACACATTTATTATAGCCAAACTCAATGGGGTTGCATTTTGTCAGCATTTGAAGAGACATGTAGAACTAGTATACACCAAAAGATAGGAGAAAATATAATGTGGGAAATTAATTTACTGTTTAAGTATGATTGTCTCTCTCTTTAAAGTATTTTTATGATGTCTCAGTGGAGAACAAAGAGAGCAGTTTTTGCCACTATTATGAAAACATCCATACATACATCTTCTCATTTTATGTTTATATTTTTAGTTTCTACTCTCAAGGGATGTATTCTCATTCTTTGATAAAGTACTCGCATTTCAACATACTAAACACTACATTTCAACATACTAAACACTACATACTAAACATTGTTTACTAAACTACTTTGAAGTTGCTCCCTTACCAAGTTTCTGTATATCCTAACACAAAAGATTAAGTACATTTTATTTGTATACTTGTCATATTTAATAACGACTTTTCAGAAACAAAATACTTTGTAGACTTTTTAATACAAAGCAAGAAGAATTTAGCAGATGAGAACAGGGACCAACAAAGTAGCTATTGAGAGAGGAACCTTTCACAATCCTGAATACCTGAATTTGATACCAGTCCCCTTAAGGTAGAAGACTTACTCCTACAATTTGTCCTATGACCTCAACACACAAGTGCGCACACATACACACACACACACACACATACACACACCTAAAAACATTAAAATATATGAGGACTAAATGCAATATAAGCAATATAAACAGTATATATATGTATATATATATATATATATATATATATATATATATATATATAACATTGTGTTATGACTTGCTCTAGCTTGCTTTCTTATACACACCTAGCAATTTACAATCGCAAAGGATCATGTGGTGTTTGTCTTTCTGCATGCAGGTTGGTTGCCTCTATCAGAATAATTATTTCTATTTCTCCATCCATTTACCTGAAAATTTCATAAATTTATTGTTTTTTTTACTTAAAATTTTTTACATAATATACTTTGATCATGTTCCTCTTTTGTCAACTACTCCCAGAGCCTCCCTCCTCCTACCCACCTAATTTTATGCTCGTTTGTGCTCTCTCAAACAGAAACACAAATAATAAGACAAAAACCACATATACAAAAAAAAGGAACAAAAAACCTTAGGTTCATTTTGTGTTGGCCAATTCTATTGTATACATGTACCATATATTTTATTCCATCAGTTGATGGACATCCAGGCTGTTATCATTTTCTGGGTACAATGAACAAAGCAGAGATGATCACGCATAGATGCTGGGGTGGGCATACATTTTCTTCAAGAGAGCAGCTCCTGGGAAGCTACCCATGCTCAGTAGACATTCCTTCTCTCACGCAAATACAGGCAGTAGTAAGTGGTTACAGTAGGTTTAGGGAGAGATGAGAAAACACATGGGGTTGGAAGGAAATTCTGTTGTAGAGGGAGTGAAGGAATTACATGGCATGGAATAGATTTCATCAAAATGCATTATATGTATGTCTGAAACATGGAATTTGAAAAGTATAACTTTGTGCCTGGGTGTGTACAAACAGTATAAAAACAAACATTTCAAACTAAATCTTGAAAGAGTACATTAAGGAGGCTATTCTTAATTGCAGAACAAGTTTGTGGAGGGCATCTTCTGGACATTTTGTTATTATGCTAAAATCACTTTGTACTCACATAAACTTAGATTGTGCAGGTCAGTCACTACGCTGAGGGTTCCCTACAACCAGCAGGAAGGGGAAATGTGAGCTGTATAATGACTTTGCTATAATGAGTAAGCTATCTTTCGCAAGTGGCACAGCTACTGCCAAAGAGAACAATAGACTAAATGCCATATATACCTCTAATTCTACCACTTGGAAGAGTAAGGTAGAAGGATATACAATTCCAGGCTAGCCTGGCCTACACAAGCAAAAGAACAGAAAAAAATGTAAGCCATAAATATGATAATTGGTCATTGGGACATAAATGTCATATTGTTATAAGACTASCTGTATAGTAGGTTTATCTSAAATGTATTATTATACATGATTATCTTGACATTCATTGAAATATAAGTCTGCACATGTACATATATTAACTTATATAACTATATATTATATACAGAAGTATACAAATGATAAATATACTTATTTCTAACCATTTAAATTTGATATTTTCTCTTTTTACCATATTTTAAAATAATGAATATTGATTTAATAATCAGTTTGATTCAGTCACAAAAGTAATATAAAAGATTATACATTTTTTCTCAATGATAGAATCTTGAAAAAGTAATACAACAAAACTCTATTCCAAATTAATACATTTAAGGTACAGGACAGTCAAGGTACAAAAGATGCACCATTCCAAAGCAATAATTTTTCTTGGGCTATTTACAATTAATCACTAATTTTACCACCTAGGGTTTTATTTTCACTATGTCATAAAATATACATATGTGTATTTATTACATTATACATATATTTTACATGTAAAGACCTCTCTCTTTTGAAATTTATTTATTTTATTTATAGAAGTACACTGCAGCTGTCTTGAGATACACCAGAAGAGGATATCAGATCCCATTACAAATGGGTGTGAGCTACCATATGTTTGCTGGGAATTGAACTCAGGAACTCTGGAAGAGTACTTAGTGCTCTTAACTGTTGAGTCATTGTTTTAGCCCATAAAGAAGACCTCTCGAATGGATTCTTTTTCATAAATTTACTTTCTCATGAATTTACACAGGTTATTTATTATACATACCTTTTTGATGTTGAACAACATCCCATTAGACAAATAACAATTATTTATACAAAAAATAATGATGAACTTATTGAAAAATGCCTGAGTTATTTTCCGTTTTGTATATACATTTTAATCATGTGTAAATATATATTATATATCCTATTACAAATAATAAATTGATATACAATGTATTTAATATATGGTATATATACACATATATGTATGCATATATAAAACTTCTCCATGATAAATATTTTTGTAAACAACTGCTGAATATTATTAGTGTTACTGCCAAGCAATTTTAACTATGGCTGATTCTTTACTGAGTCTTTTTCTATGATGTGGGAGTGGTCCAGACCTTTTACATTCTTTTCAGCCCTTATTGATATTATAATCTTTCTTTTTATCAACCTAATAGATTTCTCCCATCTATTTTTTGCACGATTACAAAGTGATTTTTTATATGTCATCCCTTGTAAGAATATAAGAACAGTAAAACTTCTTTCTAATGTTTCCCTAGATACAAGAACCTCCTGGCAGGAAACAGATGGCATTCTCAGTTGGAGTGAAAATTTGGAGGCTTGATATTCCTCAGTGCTCCTATGTTCATTTTTCTTAACATTTCTTATCTGTTGGAAAATTTATTTTTATATCCTTTTTAATTTTTTGAAACTAGAATATAATAAATACCATTTCCCTTTCCTTTCACCAATCCTTCCCATTTTTCTCCCTTGCTCTCTTTCAAACTCATGCCCCATTTTCTTGGTTGCTGTGTGTGTGTGTGTGTGTGTGTGTGTGTGTGTGTGTGTGTGTGTGTGTGTGTGTATTCCTAAATATAAAACTACAACCTCCTCAGTGTATGCATGTAACTTGTTATGTATGTTTTCAGGGTTGACTATTTAATAGAGACCAACCAATTGTGCTTTTCCCTAGGGAAGACCATTTGTCCAACTCTCCTCATTCCTTAGATGTCTTTACTTCTTTATCTAGGGTTGAGGTCTCATGAGCTTTCTCCATTCCAAGTTAGCATGTCTATTCATGTGGTCCTTATTCAGGGTATGTGTAGGCAGCCATGTTTGGTAAAACTTCATGAGTATAGTTTCTGACATTTCCAGGAGTCACAGCCTCTCCTAGTAAACTACTTATTCTTGATCTTACAATCTTTCCACCCTCTCTTCCACAATGATACCCAAGGCTTAAATGTAGGAATCATGTTGTAGATATATCACTTGGGACAAGGCTTCACAACTTTGCATTTTTGATTGCTTGTGGTTTTCTGTAATAGTTTCCATCTGTGCCAAAGCGAAGTATCCTTTACAGGGCATGAGGAGTACACTTATTTGTGGGCACAAGAACAAATACTGAGAAAGTAGTTAGGTGTTCTGCTAGTTGTAGGTTTTTCTCCCAGATCCATTACTTTCATAGCACTGGGGTCGTTGCTAGGTGGGGTCGTTGCTAGGTTTCAGCCACCTGGCACAAGTTTCCTGTTGGTTATTGTCAAGCTATGTGTGCCGCTTTTGCACCCGAAGTGTTATCATGCCATGAGGGTTCTTGCTGTGGTTTATAGATAACATACCTGTGTAGGACTATCACATGCATCATCCTTTGCAAGTTTGTATAATTCCTTCTGGTACAATGAAACCTATTATTCCTCCATGAGGAGGCTTTCAGATCAGATCCAGCTCAGGTCCTCTGGACCTTTGACTGAAAAGCATACAATATTCACCAATAGGTAATTGTGTGTCTTCTCTGTGGGCAACCAAAGGCAATAGCAATAGTCTGTAGTGTTTGGGTGTCTCTTGAAGAACACTGACAAAAATTCCAAAAACAAAAAAGGGCTTCTCGTGTTGGAAGATTTGTTAGATAGTCTTTAGTTCTTGAAGGGAGTATTGTCAGCCCTGATGGGAATATATTCACACACAAACACACACACACACACACACACACACACACACACACACACACACACACACACACACCTATTTTTAGGTCAATAGTTAATAGTATGAGTCCTTATGACCTTTTCGGACACCCTTACTGTTATTTTACTCCTTTCCCTCTTTCTATATTTTTATCGTTCTCTGTAATTAGATCCTTTTTTTAAAATTAGAGCCACATTTTTTCTTTCCCAGTCAATTCATTTGCATCCTGCTGTTCTCCTCTCTATTTTTCCTGCCACTCCATTCCTCCACAACTGTCCTTTGTTTTTCTTTCCTAGTTTCTGCAGGTTATATTTTGACACCTGAGTATTTGGAGCTGGTAACCTCAGATGAAACAGAATGAAGATGTTTATCTTTCTGGCTCTGGGTTAACTCTTGAAAGAATTGTTATCACTCGTTATTTGAGGTTAGGTATAGTAGTTACAGGATCTGTTATTTCTCTTTCATCTGAGTCTTGATTTCCTTCTCTCCAGTGAACACTGTTTGGTCATAAGATGGTGGGCTACATTTTTGTTCCCTTTAATGTTTGAAAATGGTGTGATGTCTCAGGTATTTGTTGTTCTTGTGAGATTCTGCTGTTATTTAATGTTTTTCTCCTAGTTTTGAGTAAAATGTCTTTTTTTCCTTTCACCTTTTTTACTTAGCTTAATTCTTACTTTTTTATTGTGGTCTATCTTTTATATATTTCTTTGATTTTATCATGATGGTCAGAAGTCACTCAGTTACATGAATCAGAGAGTTTCTGTGTAGTAACAAACAGAAAAGTTTAAACTACTGTTTCTTTGAATACATTTTAATGCCCACCTCTTTTATTTTTCTTCCGTCTCATAAGAGAAATGCTATGTCCCCTTTTGCTCCTCCATGGGTCTCTGAGAGTTTATTCATGTTTTTAAAAAATATTTTCTCTATTAAGATTGGGTCATTGCTACCATCTAAATTCTTCATTGACACCTCCCCCCAATTTTGTTTTATTCTATCATAGGCCTATGGGCTATTCAGACTCTGAGTCCTGGCACTCCAGGCACTGTCTGGGGTGGGCTCCCTCTCATGGCATGTGTCTCAGTCAGGAACAGTCATTTGTTGGCTACTTCAAAAATTTCTGCAGCATCTGTAACTCAGAAGACCTTGTAGGCATATTGTAGGTTGAAGGTTGGGTGGCTCAGTTGGTATCCCAATCCCTCCACTGGAAGTCTTACCTGGTTACAGCAGAGAGCCAGTTTAGGTTCTGTATGTCCCATTGCTCGGAGTCTTAGCTGGGGCTACCCTCATAGATTCCCGAGTTTCCATTGCACTATATTTCTATGAGTTACTCTACCTTTCTATTAAAAATCCCAATTTATTACTTCTTTGTATCATTTTCTTCTTTAATTCTTTGTACAGTGTTCTAGTTTTTATTAGATATTTTCTCTATTTATATTTCAAATGCTATCCCCTTTCTTTGTTTCCCCTCCAAAACCCCCATCCCATTCCCCCCCTTCCCTGCTCACTAGCCCACCCACTCCCACTTCCCTGACCTGGCATTCTGCTACCCTGGGGCAATGAGCCTTCACAGGTACAAGGGTCTCTCCTCTTATTAATATCCAACCAGGCCTTCTTCTGCTACCCATATGGCTGGAGTCATGGGTCCCTCCATGTGTACTCTTTGGTTGGTGGTTAAGACTCTGGGAGCCCTGGGGGCTACTGGTTGGTTCATATTGTTATTCGTCCTATGGGGCTGTAAACCCCTTCAGTTCCTTGGGTCCTTTCTCTAGCTGTATGGTATTTATTGTTCATGAAAGCATTTAATTGTGACTGTACTTTCAGATAATTTATCTTCTCATTCATTCATCTTAATATTGTTACATATTACCCATTTTTCTTCAGTTACTTCGAGATCTTGTTTTTATGCTGTTTTGTATATTTATATTTTTCATGAAACTGGAAATATTGCTCTTCCATTTCTTCATTGCCTTTATTTCTCCTATTCAGTTCTTAGATGACTAATTGTGGCAATTAATAATTTTTGCAATTTGTCTTTCTTCTAAAAGTAAAAGTAACACAGAATAGCATGCCATTTTTAAAATTAATGATAAATTGTTCTTCCTTTTACTTGTAAGTTTTCTGTCCAGATTTCGGATGTCAATTCTATACTGCAGAATGGAACAATTTGTAACCTCCCCACTGCAGTTTAGCCCCAAAATCATTGTCCCATAGTATGGAAACCAGAATTCTATCTACTTTGATCTTTAGTTTGATCAACATTATAGAATGACATATGAATGACCTCATGCAGCATTGCTTTTCTTTGTCGTATTCCATCTAACATGACCTTCTCTTCTACTCATATTGTTGCRAATCACAAAATTTCTTCTCCTTTCTTTGATGTGGCTGAATATTAAATCATTTTTACACTTATATTAATAATAATAACTTTTATTCATTGAAAATATGCACATTCCATATATTTATGTAACATAGTTTGATTATATTTATTGACTACTACCTTCCTCACATTCTTTTTGTTTGTTTGTTTTTGGTTGTTGTATTTTTTAATTAATTTATTTATTTATGATTTTTACACTACAGATTTTATTCCCCCCACTTGTCCACTCTCCTACTGTTCCATATCCCACACCTCCTTCCCACCACCATCTCCATGAGAATGTACCCACTCCCACTCCCCACCTCCCACCCCACCTGACCTCTAAATTCCCTGGGGCCTCCAATCTCTTGAGGGTTAGCTGCATCATCTCTGAATGACCACGGACCCAGCAATTCTCTACTGTATGTGTGTTGGGGGCCTCAAATCAGCTGATGTATGCTGCCTGTTTGGTGGTCTGGTGTTTGAGAGATCTCTAGAGTCTAGATTAATTGAGACTATTGGTTCTTTTACAGGGTTGCTCTACTCCTCAGCTTCTTTCAACCTTTCCCTAATTCAATCACAGGGGTCAGCGGCTTCTGTTCATTGGATGGGTGCAAATATCTGCATATGACTCTTTCAACTGTTTGTTGGGTCTTTTGGAGTGCAGTCATGCTAGATCCCTTTTTGTGAGTGCTCCATAACCTCAGTAGGCCTTGGGACCATTCCCTTGAACTGGACCCCACTTTGGACCTGTGAAATGGACTTCTATTCCTCAGGCACCTCTCCATTTCCATCCCTGTAGTTCTTTCAGACAGGAACAATTACAGGTAAGAGTTTTGACTGTCCTCCCTTACATTCTTATAGTGCCCTTCATCCTTTCTCCCTTCCAACTGTTTTCTTTTTTAATTAATAACTCCCCGAGTCCAACAGGTGCTAATATGTGTATGCATGTGAGCCCAAACCATTGGGGTATGCGCATTTTATCAATCAGCCAGTGGCCACATTCTCAAAGAATACTGACTCTATCATTCATTAGTAATCAACTTTCAACAGTTCCCCAGATAGGGTGGAACATCCAGGGGGAACCTCTTCCCTCCATACTAGATTTTTGACTGGACTGACCTCATACATGTCTTGTTAAACAACTAGAGCTGCTGTGTGTTGATGTATGCAGTAGCTATGTCATGTCTTAAAGTCAGCATTTCAAAGTTCTCCTCCCCATTCTCTATCTCTTACATTCTTTCTGCTGCCTTTCCAAAACCTTCCCTGAACTTTAGATAGGGAAATGATGATGAACCATCTACAATGAACACTTACAGTTACTTATAATTAGCCCTGTGACCAGTTATGAATCTCTGAATTAGCAGTTACCCACTGCAAAAGGAAGCATTTTCTGAATAAAGTTGAAAACAACACAAATCTATGGGTATAAAGTAATTATTTAAAGGACAGCTTGATGGATGACTAATAAACATAACAACAGTAGAGTCTCCACTAAGGCCTTTGACCTCCTCCAGAGCAATAGGTTTTGACCAGGTTCTCAGTATAACACTTAGGATCCTTCCCTTTCAACTGAGATTTTTATTCGACTTACTGAAATTTTCATTTCTGGCATCATTTCAGTTTGAATTTTCTTCAACAATTCTATTCATTAAATTCTTGAATTGTCTTTCCCATTTCATCCATCCCATTGTTTCTGTTCTCTTGGGTAATGTGCATATGTTCTTTGAGCTGCTTGCACATAGTTATAACCATTCTTTTAAATTCTTTGTCTAGAACTTCTTCCAAGTTATTCTCAGTGGGAGTCATTATTATAAGATTGGGGTCAAAATATTGTTATGGATTTTTGTATTTGCATCTGCTCTGGAATCTGTGTACTTTAAGTAGTTTGTTGAGTGAGCATTTATTTGCTCACTTTACTTTGTTAAATACTCTCTTCAATTAACATGTGTACAATTATCAGGAGCAAATTAAATTACAAGAAACTGTGCTGGTAAGTTTTGTCAACTTAACACAATCAAGAGATACCTAAGGAAGAGGAAATGTCAATTGAAGTGGTACCTACATCAGATTGTCTTGTGTGCATATCTCTGGAGCATTTTTGTTTTCTATTAATGATTGATTTCGGGGGAGACAAGGAAATGGATACAATAGAAAAACTTGAGTATTAACACAATAGGTATGAGAAATGGAGGAAGCAAGGATCAGACCAGAACTAATTTAAAGGAGGGCACCTGAATCTATACTAAAAAAACAAAAACAAAAACAAAAACTAGCTGGGGTATGCTGTCCCTTGTAAACAGAATATTGGCCCAGACAGTAATAGACATCCAAAAGACAAGTTGTACTGTGGGCCAAAGGAATAATACATGTGGATATGGATAAGAAGATTGAGAAAAAGAATAGGAAAATTACATGTGTCTCTCAATGAATCCCATAGATGGTAATGACAACTTAACCTACTGTCTTAGTTTGGTTTTCATTGTTATCATAAATGCCATGATCAAAATCAACTTGGAAAGAAAAAGTTTTATTTATGTGTAGGTCAAAAATGATCATTGAGAGAAGTCAGAGCAGGAAACTGGAATGAAGAGTTGAGTGAGAGATCATTGGGAAGTGATGCTAACTGCATCACTCAGTTTGCTTTATTCTATATCCCAGAACTCTCTGGGGTGAGAATGCTTACAGTGAAATGGCCCCTTTGGAACTCTTGGTACTTATGTACCTTTGCTCTTGGAAATTTGTGATCTCAACTACTCCAAGTTGTGGTATTACACAGTCTATGTATGACCCAGCACTTCATTTTGATGGTTTGTATATACATTTTTTCTATCTTGTGAATTAAAGCTCCTTGTAAGTAATGTATTCATTGTATTTTCTTATTTTCCATTTTCTTGATGCTCTAAAATTTGTGGCCATCTTATCTGTAATAATGTGTCTTTCATAGCGTTATTCAACTCTTAGAAACAGAGAACAGCATCCTTCTTTGCATCTTTGATAAGAAAGCCAGTCATTCTCAATTCTATTCTTCTTACCCCCCCAGTACTCTTCTCTGATCAGGCCCTTCTTCCTTTTAGCAATTCACTACAAGGCCAGATGACATGTAACTAGACATCATCTCCACGTCTAGAATTTATACAATCTTAGATTTTCTTAGTTTACACACCATCTCTTGCTTGTTTTTCCCAGTGAAAGCCCATGATTTCTCTCATGTAGGGTGAGAGACTCTTTTCATACTCCTGAATGACTCATGCTCTCTCCCTTGGGCACTGTTATGTAATACATTTTTCTTTCAAGGAAGTTATCAATAGTTTTTTTTTAAAAAAAAAAAACTTATTATGGTAGGTACTGACAAAATTTTAAAATAGGATCTTGTTGAATTAAAGTTTTATAAGGTAAGTGATGCCTATCAAAGGAACAATGATCATTTTTAAAAGTGAGATTGAAAAGCCTAAATTATAAAATGTGAAATATAATCTATAAATGATTGAATCAGCATAAAGCATATTTTATACACTGGGGATGCCAATTTTTTAATTCATTGTAGGTTATCATGCCACGAGTCACAAAATGCTACAAGAAAATAAGTCACAACTGAAAATGTCAAAGCAAAACTTAAATGAAAGTCTAGAAGGTGAACTCCGTGGCCCTTACACCCGACTGAACCCTGCCTTCCTGCTGGGCACTTACAGTGCTCACATTTCATCAAACACTCCTAGAAAAAATTCTTTGTAGGGAAATGTATCAGCTCAAGAGAAAAAATATAGGTCCTAATCTTTTCATTTATTCCAAAAAGAATTCTATAATTAAGTGATTTACATCTTCTAGTACTTTCTCATTAATTGACACAGCATCGTGTGTACAATGCCCTAGACCAAAACACCATCAGAACATCACCTTGATACTTCAATATACTAGCCTGAAAAGGTCTTGACATTTTTCATAAGAAAAATATTTTTAGTGCTTCTTTCTGAAATACAAGGTATATCATACTAGCTGAGGAATGTTTCATGTTGAGGTATTAGACATCTTCATTTGAACTGCAACAAAAAATTTTTAAGCCAAGCAGTTTATTAAGAATAGAGACTGATTTTCTCCTAGCCCTTTGGACTAAAATGACCAAGATCACATTGTTAACAGGTTTGTTTGATTCATGAGGGCAGTTTCCCCTTCCTGTGAGTCACCTTCATGTTACATCTTGCACAGGGAGGAATACCATATTCTCTCATGAAAGCTAAAATGGGAGAGGATAAATATCTCTACACCCACCCCCTCCTACAAAGATGGATCCTCTCTTGTTTACTCTACTTATGAGAGGAACCACCACAGTGGCCACTAAGTTTCAAGACCTAAAATTTTGAGGTTACTAAATGAACTACAGCAGAGTCTAAGACATTAATAAAAAAAACTGGTTATAAAAAGAAAGAAAAATATGTTAAAATAAGAAAATGTCACACATAACCAATCACATGCTTTCTTAATTTATTGTTTGAGAGTTTCATATGTGTATACTATATACTTTTTTGTAATCTATTTTTGCATGTCTAACCTCCCCTTCACCCTCTCCCTTACTCCACCACAACTTTAACCTCCAATTTCATTTACTATTTTTAAACTAAGTCTGCTTAGGGCTGCAAGTATGTGCACAGACATAGGACCATCCTCTGATGGGCAGCCTATTTTGGCATTCTTTTTAAAAACAAGAAAAAAGTTAGAAATTTCAAAATGAGTCTGAAAGTCAATGGAATCTCCCAGAGAGGAGAAAAATGCAAAGGCATGAAAAGCACAGCAAGGTATGGATGGTAGAAGACCAGTCAATGAAAAAAAAAAAAACTATACACAAGAAAGAAGAAAGGAAAGAAGGAAGGAAGGRAGATGAGAAAGAGAGGTTTTATATGAGTCACATGAAAAGAACCTTGGGTTTCTTCAAAACAAAATTTATAAAAAAAAAAAGGGTGAAATGTCTTAAACTTAAAGGAAAAATGATTTCCAAGTCCAGGTCTAGTTCAATTTAATCTATCAAGTGTCAGGGATACATAAATGCACTCCACACACCCTTACTGTGAAATGGATTTACTGGGCACCAGATAATATTTGTGCCAGTCTGTTGAAGAATGCATGCTTGCATGGCATCAGTCTCTGTACAGAGTGGGAAATAAACTGACCTGCCTTTGTTTAATCACTTCTTATGCAGGTTACACCTTAAAGGGACAGCTAATATTTCTAATGTCAAATATGTGAACTGCTATAGGTAAACATATACGTATATAAATTATATAATAATTTAGTACTTATAAAAAGTATTAAATTTTGAAATGGACTAGAGAGATGCATCATTTGAAAGCACTTACTCTGTTCTTCCAGATAACTTGGGTTTAGTTTCCAGAAATCGCATCAAATGACTCATTATCAGCTGTAGCTCCAGCTCCAAAGAAATTCAATTATTCCCTCCCCTTCTCCTTAGAGAAGGGGAAGCTCCCCTTGGGCACCAGCCCACCCTGGGACATTTAGTCCTAGTATTACTAAGCATCCCCTCTCCCACTGTGGTTCCACCAGACAGTCCAGGTAGGAGAAGGAGATCCAGTGGCAGGAAAGAAAGTCCTAAATTTCCCTCTCTCCAATTGTTAGGGATCAACATAATGACAAAGTTGTACATCTGCTACAATGTGGGTAATGAGCCGAGGTCCAGTCCCCGTATGCTTTTTGGTTGGTGTTTCAGACTCAGTTAGCTTCCGCGGTCCCAAGTTAGTTGACTCTAGGTCTTCTTCTTGACTCCACCAGCTTGCTTAACTCTATCTCCAACCCACAAGACTTCCCAAGCTCTACCTGATGTTTGGCTATAGTACTCTGCATCTGTTTCCATTCACTGCTAGATGAAGCCTCTCAGGAAGCAGTTATACTAGGTTCCTATCTGCAAGCATAGCAAAGTATCATTAATAGTGTCAGGGCTTGGCTTCCTCTAGTGGAATGAGTTTCAAATTGGGCCAAGGCATTGGTTGGCCATTCCATCTGTCTCTCTTCCATCTTAATGTCTGTGCATCTTGTAGGTAGGATAAATTTTGGGCTAAAGGTTTTGTGGGTGGGTTGATGTTCACATCTTTCTTCTAGAAGTACTGCCTGGTTACAGGAGGCAATCACTTCAGTTTCTATATCCTGTGCTTGTAAGAATCTCAGCTAGAGTCACTCCTATAGACTCCCTATAGTCTCCCCCATCCCAGGTCTCAAGCTGGTCCCAGGGATGCCCTCCCTAAAAGTTTCCATTCTCACTCCCAACACTCTCTTTCTCCCCTGCCCCCTTCCCCAATAGTTAATTGCCATCCCCATACCCCATACCACACCCCATCTTCCACTCAATTCCTTCTCACTGTCTGCCTGTGATGACTATTTTGTTTCCCCTTCTTTCCACTTCTGAGTGAGATTCATACATCCTCCCTTGGGCCTTCCTTATTACTCAGTTTATTTGGGTCTGTGGATTGTAGCATGGTTATCCTGCACTTCATGACTAATGCTCAATTATAAGTAAGTACATAGCATACATGTCTTTCTGGGTTTGTGTTACCTTACTGTGCATACTATTATCAATTTCTATCCATTTGCCTGTAAATTTCATGAAGTCTTTGTTTTTAATAGCTGAGTAGATGTACCACATTTTCTTTATCCATTTTTCAGCTAAGGAGCACTTAGGTTGTTTCCAGTATCTGACTATTACAAATAAAGCTACTGTGAGCATAGATGAACAAGTATCCCTGTGGTATAGTGGGGCATCTTTTGAGTATATACCTAGGAGTAGTATAGCTGGGTCTTGAGGTAGATTTCTTCCCAATTTTTTGAGCAACTGCCCAATTGATTTGCAAAGTGGTTGTAGAAGTTTGCACTCTCAACAGCAATAGAAAGGTGTTCCCATTGTTCCACATTCTCACCAGCATGTGCTATCACTTGAGTTTTTGATCTTAGACATTCTAACAGGTGTAAGATGGAATCTGAGTTGTTTTCATTTGTATTTTCTTGATGCATAGGAATTTGAACATTTTGTTAAGTGTTTCTCAGATGTTTAAGTTTCTGCTTTTGAGAATTTTCTGTTTAGCTCTATACCCCATTTTTATATTGAGTTAGTTTGTTGATATCTAATTTCTTAAGGTCCTTATATTTTGGTATTCTTCCTCTGTTGATTGTAGTGTTATTAGGGATCTTTTTTTCCATTTTGTAGGCTGCCAATTTGTCCTATTGGAGTACTTAACCTTGTAAAATCTTTTAGTTCCATGAGGTCCCAATTATTAATTGTTGATCTTAGTGCCTGAGCTATTGCTGTTCTGTTCAGGAACTTGTTTTGGGAGAAAAAGGATAGAAAGAGGAAAGAATGGTTAATTAAGAGACAATCAGAATCCACAACACTGCTGTAAATGCATAAGTTCATCCAAGAGAAAAGACTGTAACTAGGTTGCAGAATCATGAAGTTTATAATTATGATGTAGAATATTTTATATGATTTAAAAGTAATATTTATTTTTATTTCATAGAGAAATACATTTTATTGTAGAACTGAATTAATACTAGTGTTAGTTGGTGGTTACCAGGGGAAGAAAAAATAACACTTCTTCGTGGATAGGAACATAGGTAGTTTTACCAGGCTCCAGTGGATGGCCTCGCCCACACACATATGGGCAGCAGTAACTGCTTTAATAGACTATAAAAGGAAATTACATGAAGTTGGGAAGAAAATGTGTGAAAAAGAATATTAAGGAGTAGACAGAGGAAATAAGGGGGAAGTATCACATTTCATTGTATATATGTTTGAAATTCTCAAGAATTCAGAAAATTTTAATGTAAGAAAATAGTGTAGGTGGATCTATGTATCATAGAGATCTAGTTCATGAAAAAGGCTATTCCTATTGCTGTTGGGTACAAGAAGAAAATCCCCTGTGCCATGTTACAAGCATTGAAAGTATTCCTTTCATACAAAGTGCAACGCAGGGCATTTGGTCTGAGAGCTTGCGACATGGATTTACTTCGCGTTTTTCTTACTTCCACCCTGTGCAAGCAGTCAGTGATGTTTTTAAGGAACTGGAAAATATCATCCTAAGTGAGCTATCCCAATCACAAAAGAATACACATGAAATCCAATCACTGATATGTGGATATTAATTAGCCCAGAAGCTCTGAATACTCAAGACACAATTAGCTAATCATATGATTCCCAAGAAGAAGGGAGGAAAGGGCCTWGGTCCTGAAAAGACTTGATCCAGTATCGTAGAGGAGTACCAGAACAGAGAAATGGGAGAGGGGTGATTGGGGAAAGGGCGGAGGGAAGGGGACTTATGGGACATTTGGTGAGGGGGGAACTGGGAAAGGGGAAAGCATTCAGAAGGTAAACAAAGAATATAGAAAATAAAAAAAGAGAGAGGAAAAAAAGAAAGATGTGGGAACAAAGAAGATTGCAAAGTAGAATTTTCTTTCAAGGAAAATACCTTAGAATTCAAAAACATTTCAAGTGTACCATAAAATGGATAGTATTTATTGTTGGCCAAATATGCCTTTCAATAAAACAGCATGCAGGGATGTAATCAGTATTAAAAGCACTATATGGAAAAGATAACTCTTCTCCAAAGAATAGAGATGAAGGAATTGAGAAATCTAGTAACTGCTGAGATTGCAGTAAATGAAAGGCCTATTCTGCAAATGACACTGCCTTGCTTTTCCCCACAGATCAATAGAACTCCTTCGAGAACCACTTTAGGGCCTATGTCTCTTTCTGGTATTAGACACTGCCGAGAAAAAGTGCAACACAGAAAGATAGGTATGGCCCAAAGTGTGATGGGTATTTCTGGGCTGTTCTGCACAGGGAGGACTTAAGTGAATGTTGGTAACCTACAAACTCAAACTTAAGACGATTGCTGGTAACCAGACCAGAAAAAAAATTATATATAAATATTTTCCACTCTGAAATTCATGTGAAACCCCTCTACAAGTGCTATGCATTCTCCCCAAATGTAGACTCTGTACCAGATGAAGCAAGGAAGGAAACACTTCCGAGTCAGGTATAGAAAATGCATTTCTGGCCCAAAAGTAGGGTAAGTATATCTAAGGGACTGTAAAGTGGGTGTTTTAAAACTAACGAGCCATAGTTATGTGTTGACTTAAATATGTATTTAATTAATCCCACCAGTGTGGTTTTACTATCTGCCTCAATGCTTAACGATCTCAAAAGAAAGACACTCACACAACCTTTATATTTGATATGCCTTAAATGGAGCAATAGCTGGGCCACTTCCTAACAATCTCCATGCAGTTTATCCACACCGGCTTTTAATTCTGAGTTATCACTTATTAAATTCTGCATCCTGCCTTGGCTGCCCAGGACCCAGGGCTCTCTGGGCCATGCTTTCCTGGATCCCACCTGGAGGCTACGCCTCCCTGTCATCCGCTCTTCTCAGGCATGGCATCTCCTCTCCTCCACACTCTCCCAGAATGGTGGATCTTCTTCTTCTGTCCCAAGCCTGGAAATCCCAAAAGTCCTGCCTCTGTCTGCCTTGCCCAGCCACTGACTGCTAACATAGTTATTTGCTGAGGAGAACCAACTACAGGCAGGGTCCCTCAGTGTTTTAATGGTGTGGCAGTAGCTAATAAGCAGTTTGGGGAACCAAAATAAACATTATAATACAAGCAGCCTTAGGCCAAACCCGCTGCAGTCCGGCTGTTTGCTCTTCAGCTTAGAAAAAGCTTAACGTGGACGAGTCTCAAAAAGCCAGGCCAAAAGTACTGAGAGTAGGGGTATTTGAAAATGTCTGTGAGCTTTAATATTGTTTGAAAAGGCAAGAAAAAAAGGAGAATTTATAAGAAATGAAAAGAGCTGTTTTCAAGATCTGAGTGATAGGGACCAGATCAGGATGGACCGACCATCTATCTATTAAAGCAGTTCAGATGTCGCAGATTATCAGTAAACAGTCCCGGCTTGACTGGCTGCCTAATCCCCATACCTGGGGCAGGCCAGTGTCTTCCAAGTTTTGAGAGAGCTGCTAACAGAAGCCAGTGGGAACACAAGGAAGATGAGCAGGGAAGTAGCTCATTGCTAAACCCCTTCAATTCCTTCTCTTTCCAGCTGTGCTCAGGATCTTGGCTGTTGGCAACAAAAACTGCAAAGGCACAGGACTCCCCAGAGAACTGCAGCCACTGAGACTTGCCTTAGGTAGTTCCACCTTCAAGGAAAGTTTACTCTTAATCTTTGCCTCGGTTACTGCACTTGTCTGAATCTTGCAAAATAAATTATAAATTGCACAAGAATTTGTCATTCCTGGCTACTGAAAGCAAAGGCTCCCACAAACCAATGAGTTCTGTTTTAGAGTCTGAACACCCAGAGGGCAAAATTGCAGCTTGGCAGCTGTGATCCCCTGGGACTGAAACAGGGGAATGCTGATGACCTAGTGCTTCTATCTCAGGTGCTACCCTATCCACCTAGCCGTTCCTCTAAAGGTGGCAAGCCAATTTTGGAAACTGACTCTTATTATTGACATTTTTAAAGGAATAGCCATAGAGAAGAAATTCGTTACTTTAAAGGAAAGCAACATCTGAAGAAGACTGTGTCTGTCAAATTCTATTTCCAACGATAACAAGAAAAAAGAGAATAAAATATATTGTCAGGCCTCTGTGAGCAGAAATGTCTAAAGAACTCTTTCTCAGGAGATAACAGATCAAAGGAACAGCAAACTGTTATGACGTCATAATAAGAATATTTTAGGCTGTAAAGTTTTTTAATTTCATCACAAAGTTACACAACACAGTTTTGGCTGCTTTGAGTAATTAGAAGACTGTTTTTTTCTTCAAGTCTCCATGTGTCCATAATACAAACATCTGTCTAACATCTGCCCAGAGGAAAAATGCACATTTGAGAAAATTGCTTTTGTTCATAAAAAACAAACCTTCTATGACAGTTGGCAGAAAAAGGAAAAAAATAACTTTTATTTTGTTTAAATTATGTAATTGATTCCTAACATTACAAAAGAAGTATTTAAAATGCAAATTGATTCACAGTGGGCCAACTAACTGAGGCCAGCTGTCCCTAGAAAGACTTGATATCATTTGTTTCTTTTTTTTCTTTCTTCTTTCTCTCCGTAGGCACTTCTCAGCAGTCAGGAAATATGGATAGGATCCTCTGTGTAAATAAGATGCAAAAATAAACACATTAATAAATAAAAAATGCAAACTATTCACAATTTATAGATTCCCCCAGAGAAAATGTTTCCAAAATGTCATAGGGTTACAAATTTTAACAAAATGAAAAGTGTAGCTATCCTATAAAATGTGCTTTTTGCTAAAGTCCTGTGTTACCCTGTATTTTAATGGAGAAGTAGACATGCACAATTTGTAGATTGTAGAGACCTGCACTCCTGAAATCATGGCATTGCGACACAATCATCGTGACTGAGAATGAAGCCTGGAATCTACATGGCAGTGTTGTAGAAAATGTTAAACTCAATTCAGAGGTTCCACCCCACCTTGATCCTTCAGTTCCTAGATAAAAGACATGCAACTTTTTTTATTTACAGTAAACTTTAAATAGCACAAAAGCTGGTCAGATATATGCCCTTTATGCTATTAAAATCTACTTTTCTATCAATAACTCCTAGTTCTTACTTATTACGTTTCATCTGGGTTGATCTTAATTTCAACTGCCCAGTTGTCAGAGTCACATTATCATGATGCAAATAACCCATGGTGGCTTCTCCTCCATTCATCTTCCTCTCCCCTCTCTATCATGGTTTTCTGCCAACCTCCTAAATCCCTCCTATATCTTTTCTGCCCAACTATTAGATATTGGTATCTTTGTTTATCAATCAGAAATAACTTAGGGGCAGGGCCACATAGCATCACTTTGGTCTGCATGTGCACACTCTACCTCTGAGGCAACCTCTTCTTGAGGAACCAATATTAGCATTAGAATACAAGCAGCATGAGGCCAACACATTACAGGGCAGTCTGGAGAGAGAGGGAAGAGACTGACTTTGAGTATAGAAGAATTTCCTGGAACCTAGAGGAAAGGATGGAAACCTATATTAGTCTTCTACCACCAAACCTTGCACTGGGTGGTTGAGGTTTCCTAGATAGAAAGCTGGCACATGTCAGCATGGAGCTAAATATTGACCTTGCCCAGTAGTAGGCAAAGCCAATGGGAATGTAAAGTTCGTGTCCTATGCATTTCATCTGAGCAAAGGCATATGAATGTGCATACCTGTCTTAGTTATGGTTTTACTGCTGTGAACAGATACCATGACCAAGTCAACTCTTATAAGGACATTTAATTGTGGCTGCCTTATAAGTTCAGAGGTTCAGCCCATTATCATCAAGGCAGGAACATGGCAGCATCCAGCCAGGCATGGTACACGAGGAACTGAGAGCTCTATATCTTCATCTGAAGGCTGCTAGCAGAATACTCAATTTCAGGCAGCTAGGATTAAGGTCTTAAAGCCCATACCCACAGTAATACACCTACTCCAACAGGGTCACACCCTCTAATAGTGCCACTCCCTGGGCAGAGCATATATAAGCCATCACATTCCACTTACTGACCTCTATAGATTGATTGAAATATATGAGTTGGGGGGGGGTGGGTCATACCTAAACATACCATAGTGCAAAATACATTTAGTCCAACTTCAAAAGTCCCCATAGTCTCAACAATGCTGAAAGTCCAAATTTCAACGTCTCTTCTGAGATTCATCCAATCACTTAACTGTAATCCCCAAAGAAAGATGGGAAACCAGCTGGACAAACTCCAAACTCTGCATCTCCATGTCTTATGTCAATATGGCCTTCAGATCTCCAATCCTTTTTCATCTGTTGACTGCAGTAACTTCTTTATCCTGGGCTGGTTCTACTCCCTGTTAGCAGCTTTCTTCAGCAGACAGCTCATGGCTCTGGCCTCTCAAATATCTTGGGGTTTCTGAAGATATTTCTTGTTTTAATGTCTGACATCCATACATGATCTTCTGGGCTCCTCCAATGGCCTGGCATTGCTTCTCGAGCCCTGCCCTCTGTATTACTCTAAGCTCAGGTTGGTCCACTCCACTGTCATATGGGATGTTCTTGGTGATCATCCCATGGTGCTGGCATCTCTAATATACTGGGGACTACTGATTTAATTAGGCTTCACCAATAGGCTATCTTCATGATGCCAAGTCTCAACATCTTTGCATGAACACTTTAGTCCTGGCCCATCAACTGCAACTGAGGCTGCACCTTCACTAATAGCCTTCCAAGGCCACTCACGGTGCCAAGCCTCAACTACTTGTCATGACCCCTTCATACCTTGAAAACCAGTATCAACTGGGTGACTCTTACACATTACTAAATACAGCTGCAACACGAGGTATAACCTTGACTATCTCTGGAACACAGCTTCTTTGTACACTCAGAAAACACTTCCTGGAAGATTTTGCCTCAGTGATGCTGGTCTCTTTTTAATCACGACTAATTTCTTAGCTCCAGCTAACCAGCATCAATTGTCTCAAAAGAACTTTTGTTTTTCACCCTAAAACCAGAGTCATGTGGCCAAAGCTCCTGAGTTCTGCTGCTTGCTAGAACTGGAAACATGCTCTCCCTTTTCTATTAACTTATCACTAGCTTTCTGTCTTCCAGCTCCTTCACTGCCTAAGCTTGGCTGCCCTGGAACTTGCTCTGTAGACTTACTTTGAACTCAGAGATCTGCATGCCTGTCTTCTAAACAAGGCTAGGTCCACACAGTTCAGATTACTCTCAGTAACAAAGTTTTTTATATTCCAACCAAGATAGATAGCTTATTAAGCCCCACTTAAAACACTCCACTGCTTCCCAAATCCAAAATCCCCAAATCCACATTCTTCCAAACAAAAGCATGGTCAATCCTATTACAGCAACATCCCAGTCCCTGGTGCCAACTTATGTGTTATGACATACTGCATGTGAACATGTGGTCATGAACACCATGACCAAGGCAACTCTTATAAGGACAACATTTAATTGGGGTTCAGAGTTCAGTCCATTATCATCAAGGTGGGAATATGGCAGCATCCAGGCAGGCATGGTGCAGGAGGAGCTGAGAGTTCTACATCTTCATCTGAAGGCTTCTAGCAGAATACTGACTTCTAGACAGCTATGATAAGGGTTTTAAGCCCACACCCCCAGTGATACACCTACTCCAACAGGGCCACATCTTCTAATAGTCCACTCCCTGGGTAGAGCATGTATACAAACCATCACAATGCCTGAGCTGCAAGTGCTGGGCTCAACACTGCTCACATCCCCAAGTGTGAGCAGTTGCTCCTACTAATCTCCACATTCCAATCCACTTGCTACCTCACAAAGAACCCACACTACATAGAAAGCATTTCAGTAAAAAAAGATGGCATTCTTGAAGTATATAATACTTCCTGAAGAGCACAACCTCCTATGCCTAGAGAGGTCAGTCCACAATGTGCACATTATGTTGCATTAATGACAATTTTCAAATTATATAAAGGCCCCTTAGTAACTGAGTTATATCCATAAAAGACACAGTATGATTCTTAATTGATGAAGTTAAAATAAAAACGTGGAAAAAGTTATATGAACAACACCATAGTGTGTTTTTAAAATACCAGTTAGCTATTCCTGCCCACAACTTCAGCTGCTTTATTAGAGGCCAGGAACATTCTAGGTATACCAGATAAGACACTGCCAATGTACTGCTAACACTCAATAAAGATTTCCCAATAGCTCTCAACAGCACCCTTCCCCTGAGCCCAAAATTCTGAGCTACAACTTCAGCAGAAGTCTTCTGCTTTACTAGAAGCCGTTCTGTCCTAGAAAGTCCAGGAACCAGAAAGGTACCCAGAACCCTAGTGGCCACACAGATACATGGAACCCCAGAGGCAACTTTGGTACCCAATAACCTAGAGATAATGCCTGCTGCAGAAACTTCAGCAAAGACACCCTTCTGGACTTGAAGACTTAATAGTCACCAGAATCCAAGGCCAGAGACTAGAAAGGAAACAGAAATGGGGGAAAGAAACCAAAGGGCAAAACATCCATCTAACAAAAATATATTCAGGAATCGGCAACTAAACCTATAATAATTCTAAACACAGATACTTAGATGCCAACATAATAACACAATCAATAACAGCATGGGCAATATGGCACTACCATAGACCAGCTACCCTACTACAGCAAGCCCTAGATATTCCAACATAGCTCAAACACAAGAAAATGCCCTTCCATCCAATCTTATGAAGGCAATAGAGACCTTTAAAGAGAAAATAGGCAACTCCTTTAAAGAAATGCAGAAAAACATAAACAGAAGAAGAAGAAGGAGGAGGAGGA
>BDUI01000032.1:1139875-1150728 GCA_002335545.1 Apodemus speciosus | reverse complement strand
AAAAAAAAAAAAACAATTCCCCCAATGTTAACTCCACACACGATATACAAGGGTCTTTAAAATCAACTGTTTAATTCATCTGCTTTTCTACCTCCAATTTACTTCATGGTTTCTCTGATGTGAGTTCCTGATCCTTCTAATCTTTTTCTCTAACCTACAGATGTCCTGTTACAAGAAAAATGCTGTTCTTAGTCCTGTTATATCTTAGACTTCCAATTCCCCCTTGTTACTTCTTTAAACCTCCTTCAAATAACTTACCAACCACACAGTCCCCAGCACAGAAAAGAATCAAGTAATCAGATTGTATAGGAACCTGTCAGTTATGCAGTCCTATTACTCTTATGTTTTCTAAAACAACAGTATATAATAACAGAATCATGTGTGTTACAACACAGTTTTATTTACACATTTAAGTAACTACATCAGCACTTATTTTTTGGAGTGTGATACAATCATTCTTCTGTTCTTTCCTTTCTTGTTAAATCACATTAAACTTATACAGTCTGCTTTGGTGTCAACTTGCCTCCAAATTCTCATCTCATTGGTTTTTAACACATCATATTCAAGAATCACTCTATGGAGTGAATAAACAAAATTATTATGACTCCAGAGACATAACGATAAAAGATTCTTGCATTTTACTGTTTGGGGAAATGTAACAAGTGAGATTAAATTATACCAGATAACTTGAAAGAAGGAGTGGAAAGACTGATAGATCCAAAGTTCATATATAACTTCTGAGAAATGTCTTCACACTGATGAACTCATACTCACTGTGGTTGTATGCACAAGACCTTCTAAAGATCAAACCAATCAATACTCCAGCTGAATGGGGAGGGGCTTACAAGGTACCACCCCTTGCTAAGGAGATACAAAAGTTGATGGCTACTAATTAATTATTCAGAGATATACCCCTTGGTGAGTAGAGGAATTTGAATCACACAACATGACTACTCTGGCAAGGGGTCACATTTAAAGATTCAGTGGTGAGGTTGATACACTCTGTTCTCACTATGATGTGGCTGGAATACAGACACACCCTTATAACACACCTTTAGTTGATATACCAATGAAGGTAGTGTTAATTTGTAGAAGGAAGCAGCCATGTTTAAAAGTGACATCTTATTCAGAGGCAGACAAAGTAACAAATCTGAGGAAGATTTGACAGAATGAGTCAGAGATAGGATACATCCAACTCATATGAGAAGAGTAGAGGAAGAGAGGCTACTCAAGAGCAGTGAGAGAGAAAAAGGGTGGATGTGGCATGGTATGTGCATGTGTTTGGCAGTTGTACATGGCCAGTTTTACCAAGACAGGTGGCAGAGAGAAAAAGCTAAACATAGGAGAAGGCAGAATAAGCCAGAGAATAAGAAAGAGCTAGATAAGAATATATTGCCAGTTACTGTGAGTCTACTCAAAGCAATTTATTCAGGAGTGTAGAGAAGCCAGATTGAATCAGTCAGCTTGGAAGATTAGATTGCACTGAGTCTAGAAGCTTCCAAGCCTAGGTCTATAGATAGAATAGAAAAGAAAAGGCTCAGTTTGGGTACAGCTCTCATCACTTCATCTGAAGAAATAAAAATGACATTTGCATGGATAGATTTCCAGTGGTCCCATGGATGGCCCTATGCTCATGTGTATATTTAGGTAGGGCAAACTAGATTCAGTGGGATATATTAAAGAAGAGGAGAAGGAAGAGTTAGGAGTGATTTATGATGGGAGATCTGAGAGATGTTGAAGGAAGGGCAATGGAAGGTGGATATAATAAAATACATTATATATTGTTTATAAAATTTTCAAAGTATAAATTAAAAATATTTTTTGAAAACTTGCCAAGACTCCACAGCCCTCTGTACATAGCCTGCCAGGAGGGAATGATCTCCCAGCAGGCTTTCACTTTGAGCACAACAGTGAGATCTCCACCTTCTCTCTGGAGGAGACTCAGCTAGGAGAACACAGGGCCTAAGTTCAGTAGAGCACCTGGGGCAGAAGTCTTCCTGTCCACAGCCATTTGCACCAGGGAGCCAGGAAACTCCACATACTTCTGTGTATAGCCCACCAGGAGAGAGAGATCTCACAGCAGTGCTTTCACTTTTGAGCTCAGAGGAGTAAGGACACAGGCTTACAGGCTGACAGGAGGAACAAACTTCAGCCAGAGACAACAATACCAACTAGCACCAGATGGCAAAAGGCAAGCACAAGAACCCTACCAACAGAAACCAAGGCTACATGGCAACATCAGAACCCAGTTCTCCCACTACAGCAAGTTCTGGATACCCCAACACACTGGAAAAACAAGAGTTGGATTTAAAATCTTATTTCATGATGCTGATAGAGGGCTTCAAGAAAGACTTAAATAACTCCCTTAAAGAAATACAAGAGAACGTTGGTCAACAGGTAAAAGCCTTTAAAGAGGAAACACAAAAATCCCTTAAAGAAATATAGGAGATTATGGGTCAATAGGCAGAAGCCCTTAAAGAAGAAACACAAAAATCCCTTAAAGAATTACAGGAAAATACAAACAATCAAGTGAAGGAACTCAACAAAACCATCCAGGATCCAAAAGTGGAAGTAGAAACAATAAAGAAATCACAAAGAGAGACATCTCTAGAGATAGAAAACCTTGGAAAGAATTCAAGAGTCATAGATGCAAGTAACAACAACAGAATACAAGAAATAGAAGAAAGAACCATAGGTGCTGAAGATACCATAGAAAACAATGACTCAACAGTCAACTAAAATGCAAAATGCATAAAGCTGGTGACCCAAAACATCCAGGAACTCCAGGACACAATGAAAAGACCAAACCTAAGGATTATAGGTATAGATGAGAATGAGGTCCAGTAAATATCTTCAACAAAATTGTAGAAGAAAACTTCCCTAACCTAGATAAAGAGATGTCCATGAACATACAAGAAGCCTTCAGAACTCCAAATAGACTGGACCAGAACAGAAAATCCTCCTGATACATAATAATCAAAACACCAAATTCACTAAACAAAGAAAGAATATTAAAAGCAGTAAGGGGAAAAGGGCAAGTATCTTATAAAGGCAGACCTATTAGAATCACACCAGACTTCTCACCAGAGATGATGAAAGCTAGAAGATCCTGGGCAGACCTCATACAGACCTGAAGACAACACAAATGCCAGCCCAGGCTATTATACCCAGCAATTCTCTCAATCATCATAGATGGAGAAACCAAGATATTCCATGTTAAAACCAAATTTGCACAATATCTGTTCACAAATCCAGCCCTACAAAGGATAATTGATGGAAAATGCCATCACAAGGAGGGAAACTACACCCTAGAAAAAGCAAGAACATTATCTTTTCCAACCAACCCAAAAGAAGATACTCACACATACATAAAAATAACATCAAAAATAACAGGAAGCAACAATCACTATTCCCTAATATCTCTTAACAACAATGGATACAACTCCTCAATAAAAAGACAGTCTATCAAAATATTTCTCATGTAAATCATCAATTTTATCAGAAAATGTTTGCAATTCCCCTTTTAATTAATTTAGTAATTTCTTTTATGTCTACCATTTTATCTGCATTATTTTTCACGATAATCTTCAATTTTATTATGTCTTTCTATATACTTCCTCTATTTTATCAGAAATGTTTTCAATGTAAATCTTTGATTTTATCACAAATGTTTCTAATTCTACCTTCAATTAATTTAGAAAGTTTTTCATCAACCATTTTATATTAAAATTTTCCATGAAATAGTCAATTTTAACGTGTTTGTCTATTTATTTCTTGAATTTTACCAGAAATATTTTCCATGTAAATCTTCAATGTTATCTGAAAATGTTTATAATTCCACCTTCAATCAACTTAGAATTATCTTTATTCCTATCATTTCCATGATAATCTTTAATTTTAACATGTTTTTCTATATATTTCTACAAATGTATCAGAAATATTTTCCATGCAAATATTCAAGTTTATCAGAAAATATTTATAATTCCACTTTTAATCAACTTAGGAATACTTTTATACCTACCATTATTATAGCTATATAAAATTTTCCATGATAATCTTCAATTCTAACATGTTTTTCTACATTTTTCTACAATTTTATCAGAAATATTTTTCCATGTAAATCTTCAATTCCATCATAAAATGTTTCTATCCCATATCTCAATTAATTTAGCAATGTTTTACATGTCTACCACTTTACTCCTTATTTTCCATGAAAATTGTCCATTTTAAAGTGTTTATCTGAAATATTTTCCATGTAAATCTTTAATTTTATCATAAAGTGTTTTTACTTGCCTTTAAAAAATAAAAATTAAATTAAAGGTAAATTCACAAAAGAAAAAAAAGAAAACTTGTCAGATAAACTAAATAAACATAAAGCGTATAGTCAGCATATCAGTTATTTTCAGCTATTTAACAAATATAAGCTAAAAAATATTATTTTTCCCTCTCATATTATTTATCTGGTTGTTTTTCTGCTCTTATTGAAGCCACTGGAATACCTGCACTGAGCTACACCAAAGTCCTGAGATTATTTCTCTCTGATATCAGACAATTACTGCTTAAGTTTGGCTGGTTTCCTAAGTTCTTCCCCAGGAAATCCTCATCTTTAGTTACACTCAGTTTCAAGGTTGCATCAAAGAGGACAAGGAGATATTCCTTGGCCTTTGGAGACTTGTGTTCTGAATTGTGCCTCCATTCAAATCACAAGCCCCAGACTCTAGGAGTAAAAAAAAAAAAAAAATAGTCTACTCAATACTCATTATTAATCTTATTATAATACTACTGAGTTTCAACAGTCTCTTTAAGGATAACTCTCCTCTTTTTATCTTTACTATAGCACTTGTATCCTTTTTGTTTAATTGAATATTTAGCATGTATTTACTTAATTGTGCTTAACAAACTTCTTTAAAATTTTTATCCTGCTTTATACATTTATCTAATTTTGTTGACATTTTATCTTTCTTTTCCTTTCTTTTTTTTAAAAAAAATTTAACCTTACTTTTAACTTATTCACTTTACATCTTGTTCACTGCTCCCTCCCATTCACCCCCTCACACGATCCTTTCCCCATGCCTCTTCTCCTTCGCCTCTGAGGATGTGGGGACCCCCTTTCTTGGGTATTCCCCAACCTTGGCACTTTAATTCTTTGTAAGGCCAGGTGCTTTTTCTCCCACTGAGGCCAGATAAGGCAGCCCAGCAAGAAGAACATATCCTATACATACAACAGTTTTTGTGCTAGCCCCTACTCCAGTTGTTCGGGCTCCACATTAAAACCAAGTTGTGCTTCTGCTACCTATGGTAGCACTTGTATTCTAAACATGAAAGCAAGTTCTTTGATATAATGAGACTCATTTTAAGAAGTAGAAAAGTAAAAAGGCTTGAAAATTAAAATTAAAACAACCCTCTGTGAAAAGCTGGTTTAGCTTAAACATGGTATGTCTTAATCTGTGAGCTCAGACACAGACTGTATATGATTTCTGCTCATATAGAGAATAAGACTTTAAGCTCCAGGAGACATCTCTGGTCTTCAGGGTTACTTATTTTGTTTCCCTTCACTCATGAGATATTCTTGCTCAGACTGAGATAACTGATATTGGGATACATTCACAAGAATAAGTGATAATCAGGAAGATAAGATCTATCTTATTGATTGTTTTATACCCTGTCTTAGACTGATCAATAGTAAGTAGTATATCCAGAAATTCAACCATAAAGTATTGCTGTGACAGACTTGACCATGGGTGGCAACATCTGAACTTTGGTCTGAAAAGGTCTATTGAGTATTCCGAGTTCAGTGTGTTCTTATGGGAGAGATCAGTAGACAAGAATGTTAAAAGAAATCAAGATGATGGAGGCCTGGCTTCATCTTATGAGGTTTCAGAGGAAAGTTTGAAAGTTTCTTAAAGACTCTATTGGAACCCATACAATATTTTTGGATTAATAGTCTGTGGTTCTGTTTACCTGGGACCAAAGAATTGACTGGCATTAACAAGAGGCCAGAACCACTAAAGTATAAACTGAATAGGCACAATCCATACGCGTCAATTGTTACTAAGACGAGACCAGCACCACTGAGGTGAGATCCTGGCAAGTGTTTCTTCAGGATCAGCCTGTAGAATCTTAGGTCCAGAGGGAGCCAAGCCTACACCTTGTGGTGGTACCTGAACTTAGTAATATGTACAAGTTCTCAGATGGCACTAGCTTTGAAGGCATAGTCATGAGGAACAGCTGAGGCTTGGCACTGTGAGAGTTCAGGAGAGGCCAAGTGGTGAGGCTACAACCTCAGGTACAATGGAGACCCAATATATTACTTTATCAAAGTAACAAAAACCCCTAACTAAAACAACCATTAAAGCCAATCAAGATAGAAAACATATTCTAATTTCTTAAATTTTTCCTAGATAGGTTAAGTAACAATCTATTGCTGTTTTAAGGCACAAGGTTTTTAATTCTTACTTATGTCAATTCCCCTCTATCTTCTCACTATATGGAAAGCTTGGAACAAAAGACAGATCATCCTTCAATTGCAACTGGCCAACCAGCCTAGCTTAACCAGCTATTGCCAGATCAATTGAGAGAACTTGTCTCAAAAAACCATGTAGATGGCACCTGAGAAAATGCACCCAAGATTGATCTCAGACCTCCACATGCACATCTCCATACCAATGGGCACCCAACATAAGCACACACACACACACACACACACACACACACACACACACACACATACACTCTTACATGCATGCACATTTGCACACACAGCAAAAACTCTATTATGCTTTAGAGATGAAGTTGTCTGAGGCCAGATCTTAGAAAACCATGTGTGGAATTTCAAAGCTCTTCTCTGTAGAGAAGAACTTTGAGATTTTTAATAGTGGCTTGTAACATTTGGAGGTAATATCCACACTAAATGCATGGTCAGCACATAATGGAATAATTAGTTAAAGTTGTTGCAATATGAGTATATTTGACAATATTAAACTAAATATAGAAATCTATATTTACATATTATATATGAATATATTATGCATGTAATTATTAATAATAATGAATTAATTTTTTTTATAAATTCATCCTATAACCAAAGAAAGCAGTTGTGATCATTTAAAGAATTTTCATTGGTTCAGTAACTGCTTATGCAGAGTCTACCATGTTGCAATATGTTCTGCTTTCCCATAGAAACAGGTTATTTTCCCCTTAASATGCATTCAAGCAGGTGCACCTCAGGTGGTTAATTTGCCTAACCAAAATTGAAATGAACTGATGAGTGTTGAAATGAATTAATTGTCACTTAGCCAGTAATGAGTCACTTATATTCAAGCCATTCATGGCTTATTAAACTCTATTCCAGAATGCATTTTATGTGCAAGTCATTCCTGGAAGAAAACAAATTACACTGAAATTTATAAAAGTTGATCATTCTGGATGACGAATAGCCTTTTCTAAACTACCAAATAAAATTTATCATGATGTTGGAAACATGAYTGTCATAATTAAATATAATTGACAGCCATACTTAGGTGTTTTATCACAGAAGCCATGGAACATCAGAAAATTGTCTGATTCTGTACTATGAATCAATATTGCTTCTTCAAATATGAAATATTATAATCTTTTTCTAATAATGTTATATAGAAAACAAAGCAGTATCACTTGTTTATGGATTGTCAGAGAAAGGTTTACAATTGTTGGTAGAAAGAAGGGAAACATTGGAATGAGGGTAGAAAACAGACATGAACTGAGAGATCAGATGTATTCACCTTTAGGGTTGTGGGTTACTTCAAGTAGGTTTCTGATGCTGTAAACCTAAAGTTATTAAATAATAATTAATAATGATAATTACTAAAAGATTATAATTATATACATTCTATAAAAACATATGAATTTAAATGAGAAGCCTAAAAATCCTAATGAAATATGTAATAATATGAAAATTAAAATTTTATTAGAATTATTATAATTGGAGTTGATTTGCTGAGATGAATCAACAATGTGAGTAAAAGTGACTCTCACACAGAGAGAGAGAGAGGTGAGGGAGACAGAAGGAGAGGAGGGGAAAAGGGAGGGAGGGAGGGAGGGAGGGAGGGAGAGAGGGAGCAAGGAAGGAAGGAAGGAAGGAAGGAAGGAAGGAAGGAAGGAAGGAAGGAAGGAAGGAAGGAAGCCCGAGTGCACAGGCTGGTAAGAGCTTTCCATGGCCCATGTGCAACATCTGAGGACAACTTGCAGGAGACAGTTCTCTGCTTACAGCACATGGATTCCAGGAATTGAGTTTAAAATCTTAGCAGCAAGCACATTTCCTGGCTGAGTCTTCTCTCTAGCCTCCAATGATGCTTTAAGGACAGCAGAGACTTAAGGAAAATATTCTGGCTTTCTAAGAAAAATGTGTGTATGTTTTATTCATAGATGTAAAAACATAAGAAAGAAAATGTACTTCTATGTACACAATCTCAAACTCCTAAAGCTAGTGGTCTGTAAGGAACCCAAGAACTACCTTCAGTTTAAGGGACTTAAGTACAAACAGAAGGAAGCCCAATTCTACTCGTTGACCTTAAGGCAGGCAAGAACACAGTCAATTTCAGCAACAAACTTACATAATATTCTTTCACAAGTGTCCAAACAATTCCTTGTGCTCCAGGTCCCAACCTAGACATTTGAAATACTTCCAAAATAGAAAAACCAGCAAGGTCCCTGAGTTAAGTCTCCTTCCACACTTCCTTTCTCCACCCTGCGAGGGGCCAATTTCTCCCTCTTCATGCTGCCACCCCTTCTTCCCACCAGGAATAAATTACATCAAGTTCAATTTTTCAAAAAGAATTGGAACCCATGGGATGTGCACTGCTTTGATTTCCTGCCAAGGAATCTCTTTCTGCACCCTTTCTCTCTGACCCACCAGTTAAGACCACCAGTGTCTGCAAACAGCCTAGGGTCTGATACTATTGGATTTTCCTTTTCATAATCCAAATAAATTTGAAAAATTCCTAAAGAGCTCTCTTTTCTGAATTCTTCCTGAGAGTATTTTTGTTTGATAGAGACTACAACTCCATCCTTAACATATACACACTCTTCTCCATCACCTTCAACCACAGCCCTCCCTTCTCCCATTCAATTTCTTCTGTATCTAATCAATCCATTTCCACACACTGTTGTCTCCTTGTCAATGAATTCCATTGCTGCTACTTTTCCTTCTGCTTGGTTGAGTCCACTATTGTTTTCAACTATGAATTTACTGATTGATCATCTCTTTTGTCCTTAATATTTATGTTTGGCTCAGTTTTAACAATTTGCTATTTTTAATTTCTATGTCTCAGGAGTAAGAGCATGTGAAGGCATGGGTGCAGATGCCCAGGGAGCCAGAGGCCTTGGATGCCCAACAGCTGGCATGACAGAGGGTTGTAAGCCACCAGATGAGGATCCTGGGAATCAAACTGCCATCCTCTGAAACAACAATAGCTCTTAACTGCTCATGGCTTTCTGTTAGAAATTAAATTTCATTGCTAAATTCCTTTTTTCATATCAACTCCTTGCTTGTCTTTGGTTTCATTTGTCAAGACAATTAATATTTTTGAGATGTACTCTGGCTTGTTTTTGCATACTTTTGTTTCTATTTTGTAACTTGTACATCGATCATTGTGGTGGTTTGTGTATGCCTAGCTCAGGGAATGGTACTATTTGGGGTTGTTCCCCTGTTGGAATAGGTGTATCACTGTGGGAGTAGGTTATAAGTTTCTCATTCTAGCTGATTGGAAGTCAGTCTTCCACTAGCAGCCTTCAGATAAAGATGTAGAACTCTCAGCTCTGCCTACACCATGCCTGTATGCTGCCTTGATGATAATGGGTTGAATCTCTGAATCTATAAGGTAACCCCAATTAAATATTGTCCTTTAAAAGATTTGCCTTGGTCATGGTGTCTGTTCACAGCAGTAAAACCCTAAGACAATCATGATGGTCACATCTGTCAGCCCCCACCCCCTTTATAAAATGATTTGAGACATCGAGCCTCAACAGGACCAAGGGTCTACCTTCCCACTGATGCCAGATAAGCAATCCTCTGCTACATTTGCAAACTGAGCCTTGAGCCCTGTATGTGAACTCTTTGGTTAGTTGTTTAGTCACTGGGAGTTCTGGGGAGACCGTTTAGTTGATTTTGTTGTTCTTCCTATGGGATTGCAATCCCCTTCTGCTCCTTCAGTTCTTCCCCTAACTCTTTCATTGAGGTAGGAGTGGGGGACTGGACTGCACCTTCATAGAGGCAGGAGGTGGGGGATGGGATGGGGGTTGTGGAGGGGAAACTGGGAAGGGGGACATTTGAAATTTAAGTAAATAAAATAACCAATATAAAAAATCATTTGAAGCAGGGTCTCATGTAGTCCAAGTTAGCTTTAAATTCCCCATGTTGTTAAGGATAATGTTAAACTTCTAATCTTTTGACCTTCAGCCTCAACTGTTGGGAATAAAAGTATGTACCATCACACTCAATTTCTATATCCTGCATTTTGATAGTTTGCTTTATTTTAAAATTTTGTCTTACTACTAAGTATCTTTATTTGAGCTTATGACCTTTAATACTATGAAGGTCAGAAATGTAGACATCAGTAATAGAAACAACTCTTAGACACCAGATCTTCCAGTAAAATATACTAAAATGAAATGCTTAATTTCATTCACATCCTCAATAATATTAGGAAATGAAAGAGGTAGAATCACCGGGCCGTGGTGGCGCACGCCTGTAATCTCAGCACTTGGGAGGCAGAGACAGGTGGATTTCTGAGTTCGAGACCAGCCTGGTCTACAGAGTGAGTTCCAGGACAGCCAGTGCTACATAGAGAAACCCTGTCTCGAAAAACAAACAAAAA